>APFE030427099.1:66386-96871 GCA_000404065.3 Pinus taeda
AAAAAGCTTGAAGAGAAGCCTCCCGAGTTCACTATAATTTTGGCATTGTAAAAGGCTAGGAAGGTCAGTATTGTAACAAAGGTTGTGAAATTGAGATCTAATGTGGTTGTATGCAGGGCACTCTAAGAGGAAGTTGTTTTCATCCTCGATGCTCCTATTCTCACACATATGGCAGATCCTTTCCATCCATGGCGTTTTAGGAACTACCCAGCGGCCAGTTTACTATGGAGCTCATGAGAATTCGTTCTAATCTTTGCTATATTAATTTTCTTTTTTGAGCTAGTTAGAATAGAGAGATACTTTTGATCTTCAAGGGTGGGGTTGATGGCCTTCTTATAATAACTTAATTTTCTTTTAGACGCTAAATCTTTCTCACTCCATAATTTTTCTTTGAACTTAGAAGTAACAATATCTTTAATATGTAGCATACCCACATGAAACCCAATACCTATGTATAAAGTATGGGAAATAATGGTTTGAAAATATCAATGATTAATTCTCAGTGGGTTTTTTTAACGAAATTCTCCTAAGCTTTTAATAAATCAAACACTCATGTTATTTCACATCAATTGTTGCTTTCATTGAAATAACGTGGAATGACATCTACGGATTAACTTTTGTTGAAGCTAATGTAAGTTGAGCTTGTGTAAGTGATGCGAAAGGCGAAAGCCATGCAAGCTCAAAGAAAGTAATAAAAAAGTGTAGCGGGATTTCCTTCCCCTAAACTAATTTGTTTCCCTATCATCAAGATTCTATATCACATCTCATGAGTATCCTCAGTCAGTAATTCATCAGGATTCAAAATCAAAATTAGGCCTCTTCATCCTTCCCCAAAATAATAGTAATGTTGTTAAGCTAGTATTAAATAGAGATTGATTGGGTAAAGCAACTATCTTTGATTAAATATTTGAAACTTGTAGAATAAAGGAATGATAGATTAGATCATACAAAATGTCAAATATCAAATATCCTAAAAGTTTCATCCCTAACATGTAAAGTAAATATCTATGACTCAATAATAGATATAAACCATAACCACCATTATCTAAGAAGTGTTTAAATATTACCCCATGAACCATGAGTTCTAGGAAACCTTATATATGCAACAATGGTTTTATCAGCAATTAGTTTTGAGAAAACAATGTAACCAAGTAGATCATAGTATTGAAATAACTTTTATACCATAGGCATGGCCACTGCTGCCAGCAAGCATCCATAGCCTCGAAAGGGATGCCTTTTTAACCCATTGAGATGTCGTTGTCCCATCTATTAGAAATAAGTACATAATTACAAAAGCATTTCAATTTACTTAGATTTCTACTAAAGGTCATTGATCTGGCTTGGTAACCAGTTAATAAAAATTCCATTCATAGGAACTAACAAAGTGAACAAGTCAGCTCATGATGAGACCTCTTGTCCTTCAGTTTTATGATCGAAGGCCATTACCCTAGCTTGGTGACCAGTTGTGGTAATGTCACTCTATTAGGACCTATGATCATGGTAGGTCGGCTCGTGATGAGACCACCTATCCTCCAGTTGACTATTTATGTTAAAAATTTAACTATGATTATTATTAATCAACAAAAGACCACTTAATAGATGGGGTGGCAAGCCAACTCCTTAAGAGCTAGGGATGGCATAAAATGTTTTGTAGTAACTATTTTCAACTTGAGTAATTTTTCTTCTCAAATACTAATAACCTTCAAATGACTATTGATAAATATATTTTCCTTCATTAAGGTTGGGGTTTGAGGAATAATTCATTAGATAGTGATGGAAAGATTTAAGTACAATTTTGTGGTCATCATCATAAATCTTACAAAATCAGGGACTTGAAAAATTAGGAAACTTGAAAGTTGCCATGATGAAATCATC
The DNA here is from genome assembly GCA_000404065.3 of Pinus taeda. Taxonomy (NCBI): domain Eukaryota; kingdom Viridiplantae; phylum Streptophyta; class Pinopsida; order Pinales; family Pinaceae; genus Pinus; species Pinus taeda. Next base: position 68,262 of record APFE030427099.1, read on the forward strand.
TTTTCATAATTATTCCTTAAAAAATCAAATTATGTTTATAGATAAAAAAAGATAAATTGACTACCCAATCACTATGTCAAAGAGGACCTAGACAATTAAATGTATTTCCCCATTCACCAAATTAATGTCATTGTGCATAATTCAAGTTCCAATGTGCGTTGATAAGTAGGGGTTACAGATTGTTATGGATTATGGTGGTAATAATCATGAGATGTATGAGTTGATGTGAAATTTTAATGACAATGATAACTTGACATCATTGATATTAAATATAATACATTTTCTATTAAATGCAACACTTCCCCCAACTAAGATATGACCGTCCTCAGTCATTATTGAAACATCAATCAAATACATGGAGTTGATTAGGGACATACCTAAAGACTTACCTTGGCAGAGTATCAACATGTGTAGAGTAACAGCACTGTGTACTTACAAAACATTTCACCATGGAGTAGCAGCACCGGAGGAGTAACATCACTGAAAGAGTAACAACACCGAAGGAATAGCAACAATGGGTACTTAGAAAAATATGGGAGTAACAACATCGAAAAAATAATAGCACTGGCAGAGTAACAACATTGGTGGAGTAACAACACTAGTTGAGTAACAGCACCAGCTGAGTAACGACAACGACGGAGTAACAATAGTGGTGGAGTAAAAGCAATTGCTGAGTAACAACACCAACGGAATAATAGCATTGGCGGAGTAACAGCAGTGGCTAAGTAACAACATCGACGAAATAATAGCACTAGCAGAGTAATAGTAGTGACGAAGTAATAGCACCGATGGAGTAACAGCACCAACAAAGTAATAGCACCAAGTAACAACAGTGACGGAGTAACAGCACCGGTGGAGTAATAGTACTAGCGGGGTAACAACACCGATGGAGTAACATCATTGACTAAGTAACAGCACCAGCGGAGTAACATCACCAGTGGAGTAACAACAGTGATGGAGTAACAACATCGATGGAGTAACAACACTAACAGAGTAAAAACATTGGCGGAGTAACAACACTCACAGAGTAACAGCAGTGACGGAGTAATAGTAGTGACAGAGTAACAACAGTGGCGAAGTAACAACATCGACGGAGTAACAGAACTGGTGGAGTAACAACACCAACAGAGTAACAGCACTAGCAGAGTAATAGCATCGGTGAAGTAACAACAGTGATGGAGTAACAACACTAATGGAGTCACAACACTGGTGGAGTAACAACACCGGTGGAGTAACAACACTGGTGGAGTAATAGCACCAGCGGAGTAACACCACCAACGAAGTAACAACAGTGATGGAGTAACAACAATGATGGAGTAACAGCAGTGACGGAGTAATAGAACTGACAGAGAAACAGCTCTGGCGGAGTAACAACACTAGCGGAGTAACAACATTGGAGGAGTAATAGCACCGATGGAGTAACAACACTAGCAGAGTAATAGCACCGGCGGAGTAACAACACCAACGGAGTAACAACATCGACAGAGTAACAACATTGGCAAAGTAATAGCACTGATGGAGTAATAGCAGTGATGGAGTAACAGCACTGGCGGAGTAACAACACTAGCGGAGTAACAACAATGATGGAGTACTAGCACTAGCGAATTAACAACATTGGCAAAGTAACAACACTAGTGGAGTAATAGCATGGTAGAGTAACAGCACCCAAGGAGTAACAACATCCAAGGAGTAATAGCATCCAACACTTAGAAAATTTTCAGGAGTAATAACAATGGTAGAGTAACAACACATAATGGATCTGAGGAAACCATATACTGATAAGACTCAGGAACAAATAAATAGATATGGAGCAACATCATGAAACTTGATAACTTCCTTCATTTATTTGGAGAATAAAACAACATCATAAAATAAATCAGAAAAGAAACAAAAAATTTATCGAAAAATAGTAAATAAATAAATAGTTCAAGTTGCAACGGCTATGATTTTAATTATAGCAGTGTTGTTTGTAAGAGAATATCAATCTATTTCTAGAAACAACAATCTATCAATGGTAAATGAATGGAAAAATATTTTGGCAGAAATGACTTGGATCTTCAAATGGAAATCAATTCTCCGTTTCTCCTATTATGAATCTATTAGGTAATGAAAAAGTCTTCATGTTGTTGGTGAGAAATAATGAGAATAATTTGTAACAAAATCTTATGATCAATTTCCATCACACCTTGAAAGAATCAAAATTATATGATATTAGATTTCTTAATAGATGCTGGGATGAAAATCTATTATTTCATTGCCTTCAATAATCACTTGTTCAAAAACAAATTGACCTCCTTTATTCTCCTCGGACATGCAAAAAAAACGAGCGTCTACCTATAATAAAACATGTAATCATGGAAGAAGAGAGCTCATCGGGCTCTCTAAATCCAATAAATATGAAAAAAATTAACAAGTAGTTACTCTGTAAAACAAATCCATGGAAAACAAATAACAAAGTAGAGTTGATTTATTACCTGCAGGATAGCGGTGGCCAACCATACTAACCAATAGTATTTTAATCATAACTTCTTTGTTTTTCATCCAATTTGCGTGATTCCAAATCCAAATGAAATTTAATTAATAGGTATATCTCCAAATGAAACATGTTTTAAAAATTATATGGTATGGTATGTCAAATGTACTTAGAATAACCTGCATAACAGAGTCATTTTCGATTTCCCAACTTAGACCAACAATTGATATTTTAAGCATTAATTTTTCATTTGATGATGGATTGAACCAATTCATATTGGAGGATAAAGTAGATTCATGTAAATTTATACAATAGAAACAATTTTTGAAATCATGAATAATTGATGGGTCAAATGTGCGAAGGAACAGTCGAAAAAAAAAGTTTTAAAGGTGCTAATTTACGATAGATAGTTAGTATATTGGTCATAACTTTCTCATACGATATCGAAATCGGTTGATTCAAATTACATTGTAAACTATATCAATAGGGTGATATACATAGAAACAGGTTTCAAAAATCTAGTCATTTAGACCTCCAAAAATGGAATGTCCCAACTCTGTTCATGAGCTGCCTACTCAACATACTGTCAATGTTTTGGTCACAACTTTTTTATTTCAAATCCAAATTGAGTGATTCAAATTGGATTAGAAATTAGAAATAGAAGGATACTTAGGATAGAAACAATTTTTGAAAATATTCCCATTTTGTTCCTCAAAACATGAGTATACCAAATGTGATTTAAGTGGTTTTATCAAGCCCACACACCATAAAATATCATAATTTTATTTTTATTTTTTTCAAAATGATGATGAGTGTTTATGGAAATCTATTTTTCAATATAATACATCTACATACATAATTAAATTAAAATATTTACCATTGATATTGATATACTTAGCAAGTTGCAGCAAACAGAAATCGTTCTACATATAACAAAAATTATGTATATACTTATTTATTCTATTTTCTACACTAACCTATTCCACCTTGAAAAATAAATCATACTTACCTATAGGAGTACTTCCAATGGAGCCATTTTAGAAATAAGGCCTAAAGTGTATACACACACGAATTTGAGAAATGCCTGTCAATAAATACTAGGGTATGAGAGACCAACTTCCCTTGAAGATATGGTCTCAAAAATTGTTGAAGTATGGAGTGATGTTGTGCAGTGTTTTAAAAAACAGTTGGCTCAGAAGCAACCCAGCCGAGTTAGTCTGAGCCAGCCTTGGATTTTGTTACCCGACCATTGAACCTATTCGGCTGGCTGAGTTAATATTGAGCCGGACGAGTTGTTACACAACTCGACCGGCTGGGTATTAACCCGACCAGCTCAACCGAGTCCATATCAACCTGGCTGGGTTACGTACAATGGCTAGTGAACCAATTTTTTTTTTTTTTTTTTTTTTTTTTTTTTTTGTGGACTCCCTTGGATTCCCTGCCTAACTCATGGGTTTCCCTATCTGGCTCTGTTCCCTAATAAAAGTGGCATTCTCCTTAATCTTCATTTTCATCCTTTTACTTAAATTTTTAACATTACCAAGAAATTACTCAAGATGTTTGAGAGTGGTTCCGGCCTCATTGGATTTCATATGGAGAAAGTATAATTTTAGATTTCATTCAAAACCTAGTAGACTTATCAGTTTTTCAGGATTTCAGGATTGGGGGATTGCAATTTTTCCATTGAATTTTGTCATGTATTAGGGTATGGAACTCATATTTAATCAAGAGAACCAATCCCTCTATATACCTTGATGTTAGTAACATTGGTTGTCGAACTCCTTTTGGATTCGCTCCCAAACCGGGAGCTTCTGAAAATGTCACTCCCCCTCCTATTTTCGCTCTCGCTCCCCGCTTTTACGCCTGCTCCCAAGTAACACTGAGCTAGATGATGTTGGCAACTCTTATAGTAGCTAGTAGTATTGGTCAAAGAATTTAGTTGTAGAGGCCATTTCTAGCCTCCTTGGTTATGTGTTTTTGTTTTGATCTCTATATCATAATCATGTATGTATTGGACAATGCACTGGGTGCCATTTTGATATAATAAATATATTCATGAGCCTACTTTGATCATATGTTGTCTTCTATCTATATTCTAATGTTGTGTTTGGAAACATGAATGAAAATCTTTAAAATTATGTGTTTTTATAAAAAATAAATATTTAATTTATTTTTACAACGACTGAGTCATTGAAATCGAGTCGGTCGAGTGGATACCAAGTCAGAGTTAGAGTCGGAGTCGACCCACAGCTGAGTTAGAGTTGGAGTCAAAGTTTTAAAACATTGACGCTACAAACAACTGATGGAGTGAAACCAATATTCAATATATCCTTTACTTTCTCTATTTCCCATAGCTTTCATAGCATGAAGTTCTTGAGTTTCTAAAACAACTTGTTGACACAAACTTGAAGAAACCTCCTTTTCTTCCATAACTTTTACAATTTTTAGATTTGGAACATTTCCAATCTCGATACAAGTTTTTTACAATTGCGTGTGCGAGATAGGTTGGGTGGGAAGGGTAGGTAAATTTTGAAATTCAACATTGTAAGCATGTTGTACTGGTTTATTATGGTGAGGGTGTGGAATGAGTTGAGTAGAATATTGTGTAGGGCATGGAGGATTTTGACGATGTAATTGATTAGGATGTGTGGATGATTTTGATACGCAAGCAAGGTGTCCTTGAAAGGGTGGAAAAGAATGTGGTGATATTTTTGTGCTACAAGATGAGGGAGAGTAGTCATGTAATCATAGGATGAACCATGCCAAACTTGTGGACAAGATTGATGGGGGTTATATTGAGATTGGCATGGCCTCCCTAGCACATGAGTATTCCATAATAGATTATACAAGTAAGACAATGGAGAGGAAGTGTTTTGAAACATACATGTTGGCAAAGGTTTCCATGGTTGTGAAATTGCTACGACTTCTCCACCTATTGGAAATTTTGTTTTCATCACAGGTAAGAAAGAGAAACTATCCATGGGATTCTCCTTTTGGGATTGAGGAAAAATCACTTCTTCAAATTCTGCTTGACTTTTCATAACCTGTAAAACATGCAATTGTGAATTTAGAGAGCTAATAAAATCAACTTTAAAATGCTCAAATAAATCACTGATTTCATCTCTTATATCTCTTGTTCGTGTAGTAGATTTGGAAAGAAAAAAAGAAAATTCTCTAGAATCCTTATCAGCCTTGGATATTCCTCTTGAATACCTTATGCATAAATCACAAACATCATCATATGATAGCTGAAAAACATCACATTTTCCTATCAGATTTAAGATTTATAAAATTTCATCTTTGATTCCTTTAAGAATGAGTGTTTTTAAGATCTCTTTTTCCAAATGCTTATGCTTTGATTTTTGAAGGTTGTATTTAAATCGCTCCAAATAGTCCTCCAAGCTTTCATCTTCCCCTTGTATCATACTGAAAATACCTTCATTGGCCTTGAAATAGTGTTGGTACTTCTCCAAGAATACATTCTGCATGTCCTCCCATGTCTTGATGCAGTTCCCACCAAGGCTCATGAACCATCGAAGAGTTGCTCCTTTTAGAGTAAGAGGAAATAATTTCAACCTTTGATCATTAGTACAATAATCATATCCTCTACATAGTACATCAAACTCAAATAAGAATGTATCTGGGTCCTCATTATCCAAACCATGAAAATTTGGTAGAGAAGATGGAGGAATTATGTGCATTTGTGTCACTCCTCCTAGATCGCTGATAAGGAATTCAAAAGTAACAATGTGAGCCATTTCTTACCATAATAGAAGATTTTCTTCATGTACTGCTTTGAGGTTCCTCCTTCAAATATTCCTGTCAATTTTCTAGTGGAACGAGTGGTGCTTACATCACCACTTCAGTGAAATGATAATATTTCTTCAAATTTCTACCTTTTTCTTCCTAGTCATTCAAAAAACAATTTGAGAGGAAATATAAAGCTCAAAACCTGGAGCAAGGCATCAAAGGACCATTCCCTCCCCAAGACGAAAGATTAGTTTTTCCAAAATCAAAACGAACAAAAATGCAGGAAAAATTCTAAGCTCGGGACCTAGAGTAGGGTGAGAGAACTCTTTCCCTCCCTAGGATGAGAGAATGGATCATATAAAATAAAAACAAGCAAAAATGCAGGAAAAATAACTATGCTCAGGACCTGGAGCAGGGTTTCAAAGGACGATTCCCTCCCTAGGACGATAGATTGACCCTCTGTTCAATACAGATCATGTCTTGCACCTTGTTAGCCTTCCCCGGCAATGGCACGAAAATCTTGGTGTTCGAGTATGAACAAATTATTCAATCCCATTTCCTACATTAATTCATCAATCTAGGTGTGTACTCTTTTCAAGTAATGCGCAAAGTATATGCAAGGGCAAGGTTAGAATCTACATCAATCAAGGGTTCACGATTAAGAAATCAAAGCATCGTTGTAACAGTAATGAAAACTAAATTGCAGAAAGAAAAGCATTCACAACAATCTATGGAAATTTGTAACAACAATAAAGAAAATACAACAATTAAAATAATATACATAAAAAGGACACACACACAACACCTAATCAGAAGAGTGGGCCCAACTCCCTGGTTAGGGCTATGCTTAACTCACATATTGAGAAAAATATGAGAAGACTAGAAATTTCATTAACAAGATTTCCACTATTATAAGGCTCAATTCTTACATCAGCTAGCCCCTCTCTCTCTCTGAATTATGTCTTTTAAATATACAAACATCCAAAGGAAAATTGCAACAAACTGATCTCAATATTCAAGATGATATTTAAGAGATATATCCATCATGATTCAACTGGAACAAGTCGAATTTGGTTATTACAATTTGGGCAATTCTGGAAAACGGCCACAACAACGAATTTGCAAATATGTCCTTTGAAGAACATTAATTTTCTCTCAATAGAAACCAAATTTCTGAAAACTACTCAATGGGAAACTGATTTTGTCCATTCTGAACAAAACCTATGTCTCAGATTTTCCAGATTCGCTTTCATTTTCCCAAAACGTCCAATGCAAAGTTGTCGCTTCTTATGCCAATGAATTCCCGAGTTTGAATATCTAATTATCTGTTGAAGACCAAATATGCAATCTGGAAGAGATCTTGGAGGCTAAAATCATGAGTGAGGTTATAATGAATGAATAAACCAAAATTATGGATAATAATCATTAATTATTAAAAATAAATGAGATCATATATTATTTATCCACAAGAGCATAAATGATTATGAAATGGAATTATATAATAAATTGTGGTAAATAATGTGAAACGAATAGTGGAAATAGCTGAAATGAATGTTAAGAAGTGGTAATAATAATGACCAATTAAGAGCCCAACACTACCTCCATCTTCTTCCTTCAACCTGTAAACCCATTTATTATGCAATGTTGTTTTACCTATAGGAAACTTGACTAAGTCCTAAGTCCAGTTATGTACTAAGGAGTCCATACTTCTTTCATGGATAACTCCCACTTCTTTCTACCTTCTACCTACACTACTTCTTCATAATATTCTCGTTCACCAGAATCAGTCAACAATACATAATATAATAAAGGAGAGTATCATTTAGGGGTTCTACTTATCCTAGTAGATCTTCTAACACTACTTTCAGGTGTTTAAGGTGCATGTTGTTGTTGTGGTTGTTGTTGTTATTTTGGTCGTTGATAATTATCATTTTCATTCACCTTTACCTTTTTTGTGATCTTATCAGGCATCGTGTATTCTCTATTCTGTTTTTCCTGTTTCTTTTCCTACATTTGATCCTTATACAAAACCTTTTCATTGAATATGACATCTCTATTGCTAATGATTTTGTGATTTTTATAATCATATAAGCGATAACCAAAATCATTAGCACCATTTCCAATAAAGGTACATTTATTTTATTTTTCCTCAATCTTTGTCCTATTTTCTTTATTAATGTGGAAAAAGGCTTCACAACCAAATTTTTTTAAAAAATGAATATTTTACCTTTTTACCTATCCATGCCTCCTCGAGAATACCTCCATCTAAGGAACTTGAAGGCCCTCTGTTTATTAGATAAACAATCTACCCAAAATTGTAAAGCCAATCCTACATGCAATATCATGCATCTTGCATGCTCCATTATTGTCCTATTCATCCTTTTTGACATGCCATTTTCTTATGGTGTTCCTAAAACCATCTTCTCTCTATGAATTCCATGCTCTAAAGAGTACTTATCAAACTATTTGTCGCAATATTCACCTCCATTGTCTGATCTGACACATTTCAATATTTTTCCTGTCTCATTCTCAACAAAAGCTTTCCATTTATTGAAAGTATCAAATACATCAGATTTATTTTGAATACAATAAATCCAGGTTTTTTTTTGGTTGCATCAATAATAAAAGTAACATAATAATGAGAGCCACCGAGAGATGATACCTGAGAAGGTCCCCATACATCTGTATGCGCAAGCTCTAATTTTTCACTCTTATTTTCTTTCCCAACTCTGAGAAATCTCACTCTCTTTTGTTTTCCATAAACATAATTCTCACATAATTCCAAATCAACGTGCTTCAAACCTAGCAACAAATTTCTTGAGTGAAGAATATGCATACCCTTCTCACTCATGTGCCTAAATCTATGACTCCATAATGTTGTATCTACTCCTATAGAGGCTAAATCATTAATAGAGTTAGAAATATCATTCCATGAATAGAATGTACCAACCTTTTCTTATTTTGTTATTACCAGGGCTCCTTTAGTGACCTTCCATGTTTTATCTGCAAAAGTAGTTACACAACATTCACCTCCCAACTGCCCTATTGAAATCATATTTCTTTTCATATCTAAAACATGTCTTACCTCCTTCAATAGCCATTGATGTCCATTACTTTGTTTTATGAAAACTTTACCCATTCCAATGGTTTTACAAGTTTTATCATCACCCAAACGAACCTGTTCAATATATCCTTGAATAGAATCGTGAAATTTTTTCCTATCAAGTGTGGCATGGAATGAGGCCCCTAAATCTACCACTGGGACATCAATAATATTTTCTAAATAAATAATCAAAGAATCTTGCAACACACCACTTGTCACATTCGCTTCATGATTGTTTTATTGTTGTGCATCTCCTTCTTTTCCCTTCAGAGACTTACAGTATTTCTTCAATTTCCGTTTCTTCCCATTTTTTCCAGCACACTGTCCCCTATTTGGACTTGTATCTACCTTTCTTTAACTTAATGTGATATCCTAGGCTCTTTCCTCTTTCCATTTTTCTTCCCCTAGTCTCTATAGTCAAAGCATTAAATGATGTCCCATTGAAGCTTTTCCATCGCATTTCCTCACTAACGATTGCACCAACAACATCATCAAACTTTAAAGTACTAGATCCAGAGATAAAGTTACTAATGGCCATAACTAAACCATTCCATCTTTCTAGCAATGAGCACAGAAATAACACAACCGTAACTTCATCATCAAAATTTGCCCCAAGAGAACTTAACTCACTGATAACCATATTAAATTCATTTAAATGATCATCAGCAAATCCACCTTCTCACATCTTCACATTAAATAAATGCTTCATAAGAAATACCTTATTCTAGGCCAAGGGTTTTTCATATAGTTTGGCCAATGCCATCATTAAACCCTCTCTTGCCATTTCCTTTGAAATTTCCTTTCTATCGAGAATATCTCATTCTATGTCTAACATACTTGTTGGCTTCTTTACCTTTCTGCTCAATTTTAGGTACAGATCTTTCTGATACATATGATATTCTATATGCGTCCTCCATAGCTGGTAGTTTTGGCCATTAAATTTCTCAACCCCAAGCCTACCATCTTCCATAATTTCTCCAACTAAAAAAAGGAACCCTTCTCTCCTGTGACTTTATTAGCCAAATAGACCTTCGGCTCTGATACGAGTTGTTAAAAATATATATATAACTAAGAAATTAAACACATAAGATATTACAAAAACAAAAACATAGAAAAACAGATAAAGAAAAAGAGACACATATATACGTGGTTCACCCAATTTGGGCTATGTCAGTGGAGAAATAGCTAGTATTTCCTTTATCTTATCCAACAAAATGAAGAGATACAAGCTACAACAAATCTGATCTAATTTCCTCTCCATCCTCACATAATATTCTTTTTCTTTATCGCTCAGGACACACATATATATAGCCACAGTACAATTTCCTCATATATAGAGAGAGGTTTCCCTCTAGGGAAAAAAACCTTAAATTAAATATAACTTCTACCATTAGATCATTCACCTAATGAACAACCCAGATTGAGTACAAAATTACAATATTTTACAAGGAAATTTTACATCTATTTTTAGCTTAGCGGGGTACTACCCCTAAACCCCCACTAGGGGGCCTCATAAAAATCATCGTCACACCCCATGAACCCTCCGAGCAGTGATCAAATGAGTGACATTCCCACCCATTATGAACTGGGGTCCAATGTTGCAATACTTCTGAATAAACAATATAATGAGGATCCACACCCAACAATGTACATAAGCTGATAGAAAAGATGTGGGAGGAGCTATCATAAGGTGAGCTAAAGGATGATTTCCATATGTTTGTGGAGTGAGATAACTCCACGTCACCAAGATGGGAAGATAGAGTGGAGATGGGCCTAAATGAGGATGGAGACCCACCTGGTCATGCGAATGAATAAATCCTCATAATGGAAGGACAAGCAAGTTTTAATCATGATGCGATAAGGGATATTTGTATACAACGTATGGAAAAAATGACTATATAATATGGAGAGGAAGGGATGTACTCCATAATAGTTCATCATGCAGATTGGCTAATTAATGAGAGAGAGCAACGAGAGCAGTGGGAAAGTATCATATCAAAAGTGGCACCGCATAGAAGGAGGCTAATGATGATTATTAGTTTCTGTAAACCTTTAGGAAGGGAAAATGATTGGGAGAGTGCCCATAGGAACACACAAATGAATAACAACATTAATAGCAGTTCAGAGATACCAAAAATATTGAGGGGAAGTACTAAAAAATAGGCAAGCAAGGCAAGTCAATGATATCGCCTTTAAATTAGGGTCTAGGAAAATGAATTTTAGACTTGAGGAAAAACATAGAAAGGTGGTGGAATAGTGAGCTTGAAATAGTTGTAGCAAAGATGGAAACCAAGCTCTGAGAGAGTGCAATAGAAAGGTTCAAAGTGTGGGGGGTAGGGTGAGAAGCAAACCCAAAGTTGATGCACAGAAAACTGGTTTTAGCACATGATCACACATGGAGGTGGCGATCAGGGCTGCTACGGAAAATTACCATGTTATAGTGCTGAAAAAAGGAAAATGAATTGTTGAAGTTTGGGAGAATGAGGTTTGAAGGTAGTGAAGGTTTGTCCTCGATAACAAAATTGAATAAAAAGTAGACTAGATTATTGGTACGGGGAAATACGTAATGTGGAAAACTATGTATCATAAAACTTTATAGACATCATGACACATCAAGACTTTGGTGGGGAAACTGCAAGTGGCGGTAGCAGAGGATAGGGACAAAAGGAAGCTAGAGACAGAAATTCAGTTAAAGGCTATAAATCAATGCCTGAGTGGAATTGAAGTAGTCCTAAAGAGTTTGATGAATATAGAGAAACTATAGGATTGTCAAATTGGGGATATGAGTACAATTTTTTCAAGCTATCTTTAGTATATTCACAACAAGAAAGTGGAACCTTCTCGTCTGAGAAAATATAGAGTTTGTGAGGTCATCGACACAAGAGTCCAGCCATTGGATGCTCCAAAGGCTCCAATGATAGTTTCTGTGGAAGTTCCTGACATAGGTCTAGAGGCAACTTCAATGCCATTAAAATGAGGTATCAACTTGGGTAAACCCTCTTTTAGTTGATCATGGTGGCAACTAGTGTTATTGTTAATACTATTATTAGCTTATATAGGTAGTATAGTGGTTCTTTTGTTAATTCAAGGTATACAAAATAAGTTGGAAAGATGTTCATGCAGGAAGACCTTTTAATAGTATTAATAGGAAAGGTCAATTTTTTGAACTATATAAAAGGTATTAGAGATAGAAAAAATTTATGGTTTTCTTGGACAAGAATGTGTTCAAGATAATATTTTTTTGTAGCATGTGTGGTTTCCAATCTTGGAGACGAGCTATCATTTTTGTACTCTTTGTTTATTTAGTAATATAATGTCTCTTTGCTCACTCTTATATATATATATATTGGTATAATTAATTATGAGGGTCACATAAATTAAATAACACATAAAAAATGATAGGAATCAATCGATAATATGCATCAACACATTTAGTTCAGGATACATCTCATATTACCAACATTTATAAATCAAAAAATTTAACTAAATTATAACTTTATTATTATTATTAATTATTATTATTATTATATTATTTATTATCAACAACATAACATACATACATTAAAGAAAAATAGATAAGAAAATACTTTGAAGATCCTTAAGTTGTAAATAAGATTTGTTACAATACCATGGTTTATCAATAAGACATGCCAAAGAAAGTCATACCTTATTTTACACTCAAAATATTTTATAAACATTTTTTATAAACTTAATTTATAACTACCTTTAAAATATACTTCTAACAAACACTACTAAAAGTATACCATAAATATTTAGTAAAATTAAATCCCTACAATCCACCTATTAATTATCAATAATAAAATTAGAATTTTAAAAATCCCTATTCCAAAATAAGCATGCCTATCAACCTATATAAGTTAAATGATTATTTTAAAAAATATATATGTAAGTGTATCTTAACCTTTAAATCTTTGATTTAAATCATTCTTTTAAAAATAGTTAATATTGAAAGCTACCAAGTAGTGATACAAGGTTTCCCTAAACTTGTCTATCTTTAAAAGTGGGGATACAAACATTCCTTCTACCTATAAGTTAATAGACATATTTTAGCCAAGTTGTATGGTAAGGAAGGCCGGATTTAGGAGACATCAGTGAATCTTGTCACTCTTAATATCGTTGCAAAGGAATCTAGCAATAATAAGATAAATCTCTTTTGTTATTTTCTTGACTTTGAAAAATTAGCAGCGATTGTTATTCAATATAAACTATGAAATAAACTAAAAAGACATAATAAATTTGCCCCAACTATACAAAAATTGTTTAACACACACATGGCAGAGACAAAATAGGAAGGATAAACATGAGATTGTATTTATTACTCACAATGATACATATTTATAATACATAGGAGTGAACCTTGGTTTCATATTCCAAGTGGTCCCTTGGACTCCTTTTGGCTGTTTAGCTTCCACACCAACCCTTAGAGAATCAGGTGTCGAACATTACCCCCCTTAATCCAAAGGGTTATATATGAGTCCAAGAAGAGAGTTGTAATACAAAATGTGCAAAAATGCATGATAGCACTAGGTTGAATGTGCTCTCTAAAATGTTGGTATAAAGGGGGTTGGTTTAAGGATGACCACCAACACTGGAATGCTTAGTGCAGTTCCCAAAACTCTTCCAAGTCTAGCATGAAGCTCATGTCTTCTTCTAGAGTAAGTGCACCTAATGTTTTGAAGAGGGAAACCTACAACCAATAAAGGGAGGTCTCGCCCCGCATAGAAGGTAAAACCTCAACCTAAAAAAGGAGGTCTCAACCTGTGATGGTCTAATCATGGCCAACAAATCTGGAATGCTTAATGAAATTCCTAGAACTCTTCTGAAAGAGGCAAGAAGCTGAAGTATTCTGCTAGAGGAAGTGTCCCCAATTCTTTGAAGTGGTATCACCGACTGAAGGCATGCTCAGGGGCATCTTTGTCTCTGGCTACAACTCTGAATCTAGAATGGTAAGTTGTGGCCCAGGCTCGCTTGATGTGGCCTTGAAGCTTGTAGATGACCATCATTCCCCCCCTATCAGATACAAGGTGAGTTGATGGAGAAAACTCAACTTCAAGATTGTTCAATACTCTAGAAAAAGTTGGGACATATGACTGAAATATCTTCTTGGTTGTTTATGCACATTTCCAAGAAGCAATCCATCCAAGATGAACCTTTATTCTTGCAGGAAGTTTGTTTCTGAAGAATCTATTTGAAGAATGACTGGTTTTATGATAATGCTTACATGGATGAAGATCAAGATAGTGATCTTTCAAACGGCCAACTCAGTCACAGTGTTGGCATCTCAAAATCTATTATTATTGTTGTTTTTGTTGCTATGTAAGAGGGGCAGAATCTAGAACAAATGGAGGTGAAATGTCATGAATAAGTCCAACACTTTGAAACTGGATGGGCTTTGAGTAATCTGGAATATGAAAGGACACTTCCTTGTGTATCTAAGACTAGTTATGTTCTTGTTATGAACAAGATCTTCCCAAGTTTTGATGACCAACTTGGGAAGTGCATGCTGAATTTCTGCACCTGCATACAAATCTACTTATGAAATGAGCACTTGATCTTAATCAACCTCAACATTATTGATTTTATAACTTTCTTGACATATTAAATAATAAGGCTTTCCAACTTTCTAGTTGTTGATGGGTGTCTGTCTCAATGTTCTGAACAAAAATAAGTTCATAATGTTGTCTTTTCTGTAACTCATCTTGCTAAAGCTGAGATTCAAGCTGTAAAAATTGAATTTTCTCTTCTACAATTTGTAGACAAGTTTGAATATTAGAGAGGCCATTTATGCTAATTTTTACCATATCATGAGCAGTGGAATGAATGAGGTTACTCAACAACTCTAATGCATCATCAATTTTAGCCATTTTTCTCAACAAATCAAACTTACACTTCCAACATTGATCACAACTATGAACCAAGAATCAACACCCACACACAATATAATTTCACTACAATTGGAATATACAACAATTTTCAATTGTCTTCTTAAACATACATATCTTTGTGAAGCAGAATATGCAACAACAATCCCTGATAATATATATATCTATATCTATATCTATATATATATATATATATAGCTCAATTAATATGTTGGTTGGACACTTCCTCTCAAATAGCATAAACAATTCACATTGGGCAAGTAAAATATCAGTTCATAAATAATAATAGCTTCAACATTGCATTCTATGCAGACTTTGGCAGTTCAGCATGAAAGTCAGTTACAAGGTTGAGAGCAAGGGCTGGACCACACATAATGAGGTTGCAGATGAACTTGTAGCTAAATATGAAAATCTAGACAACACTCTTGTTTCACTGGATCAACAAAAATATGATGAAAAGAACATTCGAAGAAGGGTTTATGATGCACTAAATGTGCTTATGGAAATGGAGATAATTTCAAAGGAGAAAAAGGAAATCCATTGGAAGGGGTTGCCTAAGACAAGTATAAATGATGTCGAATAGCTTAAGGCTGAGAAATTTCTCTTGAAAAGTAGGATTGAGAAGAAAGCATATTATTTTCATGAACTTGAAGAACAAATTATAGGCCTTCAAAATATGGTGAAACGAAATGAGAATATATATAATTAAGGGAATACTCCATCTGAGGGTGTATCATTACCCTTCATACTCGTCTAGACTCATCCCCATGCCACTGTTGAAATTGAGATCTCTAAAGACATGCAGTTATTTTACTTCGACTTTAACAACACACCATTTGGGCTCCATGATGATGCATATGTACTGAAAGAAATGAACTTTTGTAAAATTCCATTTAGCACTAGTGAAAATAGTGGCCATGAAGATTGTTACAATGGAACTGAACTCACTGAATGCAAGTCACCTGAATCTAATGTATGCCAGAATGTCATACCATCTCATTCTCCATTGCCGAGTGTTGGAGCTTCCTATCCTATGTTTTCTACTCCTAGGATAACATACTCTACTCCACACCTAAGCCAAATGAGGATCTTTATGATCAAAAGAAAGAAGAACTTGCATCTACTAGCATTCTTTCAAGTGCATCTACAGTAGTACAGGATCCCTCTTGCCCTTCTTGGTTCTCATACATGGAGAATAACTCCAATTCAATCCCAAATGGTGGAGCACACATCTCTGGTCATGTTCCTCCTCCTGCAACTGCAATTTTTTTTGATGATTTTGGATAAGTGCGGAAAATCATAAGAAAAAGAGCTCAAGTTGCTCTCCACAAGTTGAGGAAAGTAATGAGGCAAGGCAAAAATTTGCAAATGCCAAGTCAATATTATCTTTGCAATTCTTTGGTGAGAACAAGAATGCACTTGATACAGAAACTCATGTCCGCTTGCAGAAGTTTTCTGGGTCATCGAGCATATCAAGCAATGAGCTTTTTGGACATGATGAGTATGATTCTCTTCTAGACATGACAGAAAGTGAACTTATTGCAAGGATTTCATTGCACGCTTCTCAAGACTTATCAACCCTAACAAACATAGCTGGTGAAATTGGGAAGATGAAGAAAATCTGGTGAGGCAACCAGTAGCTCTACTAAAGTCCCTACCAAAAAGGTGAAGACAACCTGCAGTAAGAGCGATGACAACAATGGCGAGCAAACCATGGATTGGTTATTGCCAAGTGAATTTCAAGATTTGCAAAACCTGACCAGAAGGCTGAGATTTGGCTAAAGTGGGCAAGCCATTCAATGGCTATTGAACTTGGCCACCAATGAATTTTTAAATGTCAGCTGTTTGGGGTTTTAGTTTAATGGTGCAAACACTATAAATTGGTTATTACAAAGAAATGACTGAGCACATTCAAAATGGCAGGACAGGAATGGAACCAATAACATTGAGTGAAGGAGAATTTCTCTGTGCAGTAATGAAATGGGAGAATATATGGACCATAAGGTCAAAACTGATCAGCAGTGTGGCAAAGAAGGCACATATAGATATAACACATAGGGGCAGTGTATAATGGAAAGAAAATAGGTGAAGTTATATGAGCAAAGAGAAAAATTGGGATCTGTGCTTTGACTGGCGTAGATAGATTCTGGAATATTTTAGATACCACTCAGGTCTGATAAACACACAAAGAAAGACCACAAAAAATAGTGGCTCAAATATGAGTAGGGTAGGATATCGCCTGCTCTGATACCATGTAAAACACACACATGACAAAGACAAAATAGGAAGGATAAACATGAGATTGTATTTCTTATTCACAATGATACATATTTATAACACATAGGAGTCACCCTTGGTTTCATATTCCAAGTGGTCCCTTGGACTCCTTTTGGCTATTCAGATTCCACACCAACCCTTAAAGGATTAGGTGTCCAACAAAAATTTCCAATTCAAGTTTTATTCAATCTTAAAATAATCATATTCTTTAAACTATACTTTTTTCATCTAAAATTCAATTTTTTAATAAATCAAAATTTAAATTAAATATTATTGAAATCCCTAATCCTTCTTTTAAAATTATAGATATTAAATTTTAAAATATACATTTTTTACCGTGATAATGTGGCAACCGTCATGAAATTTTCATGCACAGTAATTGTGTATATCATACACAAGTATGGAATTTTCCCATAAAGTTTTGGCGAGATTTTACTTATAACATTTTAGCATATCTTTTTTAGCAGAATTTATTTAGTTCTTATTACAAATTTAAGTTGTGATTTTTTTATATGCAATACATGTAAATAGATGTATATGAAATACATGTTTAAACAATACAAATTTGAGGAAACATTATTTCGATATGAACTCTCCAAAACCTTAGAATGAAGCACAATAGACCCAAAGAGTAATCAGGAGGTCTGCCCAATGATGAAACAACATGATTGAAGTCGGCCCAATAGATTGTCGAAAGTAATTTCTCTGTGTGTTTTCTGAGCCACCCTATTCTTCTCTGCAGTATCTTCAATTGCTAATTCACATCTTCCACTACCACCACTTTTAAATTAAAATTGTCTACAACGAAAACCTAATTGCTCCAAGTTAAGAAGAAAATAAGATTGATGAGGTGGTCGACCAGTCACTGGGAAAGGGCTCACTGCTAATCCAATATCCTTCCTATTTTCCTTCCTCTTATTGGATATGAAGGTCACCTCCATCATCTTGGTGGAGAAGAATAGTAGGGCAAATGTATGAGCTTTGGAGAAGTATATCATAAATACAGATGTCAAATTTACTTTTAAATAAATTTGTATTTTGTTACTCTTAATCACTCAATCTTATTTGTTAGTTTTTCCCATTATATCTTTCTAATAAGTTTGTTTCAAAATAAATATAATAAGTTTGTTTCAAAATTGTTGGAATATTGTTTTAAAATTTTATGGGATTTTTAATTTATATATGTATTTAAAAGGAATTTTAAGTAATGAAAATAGTAAGGAGATTAATAATTATGCTAATAATTTTGTGGTTTACATATTGAAAAGCTTGATGAATGGTTAAATTCTCAAAGGGTGATGGTATCTATTTGGGTAAGTTTGTTATAAGGTTTCTTTTGTATGCAGATGATGTTCATTGATATATCAGCTCTTGGTTTGTAAGAGAACTTACTATCCTTGAGCATTTTTGTAGAAGTGTGGGGATTCAAGTCAATATTAGCCAAATGAAAGTGGTGGTTTTCTCTATTAAAAAAAACAATACTAGCATAAGTTCTACTTTGAAGGCAACATTCTCGAGGAAGTTGCAATTACAAATACCTCGAATTGACTTCAACAAAAATATAAGTTGGGAT
Organism: Pinus taeda; assembly: GCA_000404065.3. NCBI lineage: Eukaryota > Viridiplantae > Streptophyta > Pinopsida > Pinales > Pinaceae > Pinus > Pinus taeda. The sequence goes on from APFE030427099.1 coordinate 87,341, forward strand.
GGTTGTAGAAAAAAATAACTTTGGGGGATGGAAAGAATTTTATGCTTTTCAAAATAGGTATAGAGGAGATATGGGGCTAGAAAACCACTCAAATGATTTTTGGGCTTCTAGTGATTCCATTGATTATGTATGGTTGTGAACCATGGGCCAACAGTACATTCGACATGCAGTGGAAACAAATTGAGAAAATTTAGAAGCATTTGCTTACAAACAAATTCAAGATTAAAAGTGAAGTTCCTTATGCTATCTTGTTTAGTGAAACAGGGGTTTCTCCTATTAAACGTATTGGTATGGTGGGAGTTGTAAGGTATTTAAAAAAAATGAACAAATGGAAGAGGGTAGATGGCCTAAAGTTGTCTTTAATGACATATCGTGCAACAAAAAAAAGACTTGGATGTAGGAAAATAACAAATGGTTTAGTAAATCGGGTATTTGCTTGAACATGTGTCCCATAAACAACAAAGAGATAATTTTTTTTGTTATGGATAAGTTCCACAAGCATACTTGGGATAAGGAGCTAGGAAGAAAGAAAATGTACTATATTGAAGTGTTTAATCCAAACTCATAGTCATCTACCAAAAGCATACATAGAAGCAAATAACTCTTGGAGAGGCAAAATTATTATTGCTCAGTTAAGGACTAATTATCATAAACTTCATTTTGAAAGAGGGCACTGGAAAATGCCAAAATAAGTGTGGGAGGAAAGAATATGATTTTTTTGCTTCTGAAAAAGTGGAAACAAAAAATCATTTCATTTTAGAATGGAAGGCCTTCAAAGAAAACATGGAAAGTTATGCAGATATCTTGGCAGCTAGCTCTTGGGATAATCTATTTAGCGAGGGGTTTGTCGTGAAGCTCAGAGCATTTATTGTGAGGCTTAAAAGAAAAAGGGCTGAATACATCAAGCACATGAAGAACCAATATGTCCCATAGGCTATATTTAGCCTCATGGATGTTAAAATAATTTTCTTTCTTTATTATATATGTGTGTGTGTGTGTGTGTGTGTGTGTGTGTGTGTGTGTGTGTATTTCAATGTAAAGAATTAAATAATAGATTGTAAAACTTGACATTGTCATTTTCTAATAATGGGCTATATAACTTATATCTAATATAATTAAAAGAAATCTATTAGGTTGTACAATTTGAAAACAACATCTCTCCTTATCTATCACTACTAATTTTTAAAACTTGGCATCACTATCTCCAAGTAGTAGATTGTAAATTTTATATGTTTGATATAATTAAAAGGATATAAGTAATGTTTCACAATAATTGTTGTTATTATTCATTTTGAAGTAGTTTTAAACAATGATAGTAACAATGGAGTGTTGAAGGTAGATAAATGGATACATCAAAGAAACCAACGATGAAAAGGTAAGGAAAGTGGTAAAGCAAGGAAAGTTAGACAGTGAGGATGGCGATAGGTGACGATCTTAGCATGCATTAATCAGTATGTCTAATATCGAATTGACAAAGCATTGATTGGTAAATTCCATGGTTGGTAGATCTTAGAACATTCCCTCAAGAATTGGATTAAGAAGGTTTAGCTTTTGGATCTTAAGTGTGGGCCAATCTTGTATATTCCAGAACGAGGTCAGAATGGTACACTGTATTGATTTGAAGATTCCAAATCAAATGAGGGAGGTTTTAGGCTATGGATAAAGTCATCATCCATTTGTTTGATATACCATGGGAAGTGACAAAGAATGTGAGTATGAGTTAAATTCAAAGGATCATCCATACAGTAGTGATATGTTAGTGTTTTGAAGAAAGTAGGTGATTAATTAAGAAGAAGGATAAACAATAAAAATCCTTAAAAGAAAATTCTTATTTGATAGTGGCTAGAGTTTTAGTAGAAAGTGACATTCATAAATGATTGGATATGAGTGTGGGATAGTGTAAGGTATTAGTATAAATTGACATTATTGAAGAATTAAATATGCATTGAGACTCTTGAAAGTGACATATTTAACATACAATTATTGGACTACTTAAATATGCCTCTCAAACATTTACAATTTCATGCCTATAGTCATTTTGCAGATGATTATTCTTTGTGTTTTGGAGAGAAGTTGTGATGGAAGAAAGTATGGGCTAAGGAAATTGTAATTTCCATGCATAAGTTATTGTGAAAAATCTTGTAAAATTCATGTACCACATATTAATATTACTAATTTAATTTAGTATATATAATGAAATAGGTGGACACAAGTCAAGGAAAAATTTCTTGAAGCATTCATTGTAAAAGTAATTCTGGTATTCATGAAACTAAAATGACTTTGGGAATGGAAGGGTGAAGAGAGGAACTCTATTCTTGAAATTGGTTTCTTGAAATTGGTTTCCCTTAGTACTATTGATGAAAGAGAATTAGAGGAGAATTAGAGCTTACAAATCATTAAATATTCATTGTGAAAATAAAAAAAAATAAAAATAAAAATTTAAAAATGGGGTTCTAATTTTGTAGAAGAATTTATATTCTTCTATGTAAATAAATCGTATTTTCCAAGTTGGTATTTTTTTAGTTTTAGAACTAATGAGTCATAATTTTAGAAAATCTATGGATAGATGATATTTTGTACATAAAGAGAAAACAAATATACCTTCAAAAAACATGAGAGATTTATATATGATTTATTCAGTGATTTTAGAATTTAGAAAAATATGTTTTATGGAGTGATTTTAGAATTTATAAAAATATGATTTATGGAGTCATTTGAGGATTTAGGAAAATCTAATTTTGTAGTGATTTATGGAATACTTTTAGGATTTAGAAAAGATATCACATTTTTGTAATTCTACTTATTGTTAGCCTATATGAAATGAGAACTAATGGCCAAATGCATGTAGAATCAAGCCAAGAGAGGGAAATGAGTGTTTCTGAATAATTAGATGTACAAAAATTGTTGAATGAAATTTAGTCCTACAGGGAACTCAGTGCAATATTCCTTCATATATTCCCTAGCCATTGTTGGCTATAGTAGCATGGTAGAAATTCTTTATTTGACATAGAATATTGTGTTAATAATCTTGTTGGGTTGAGGGATTCCAAGCATTAAAAGATAAGTTATCTATGCATCAATTTCTAAAAATAATTTGCATATGTGTGAGATCAATATCTATTATACTATATTTCTCTTAGAATATAAATTGCATATGCATGTGATTAATATGCATTATGATAAATTTAGTATAGAAAAGAAATAAATGTTTGCATGTTATTGTGTAAAGAAGTCTATGTTTGCATGTAAGAAAATTTAGTACCATGTAAAGATTACTATAGGTTTTCATGCAAAAATAGTTTCCACGCATCTAGAAGTTCGATTTCTTGAGAATATTACATCAATTATTGAAAATCGAAGATAATTTAATGAGTCTAACTTTAGAAAATATTTACATGAGTATTTGAAAAATGAAGACAATTTAATGAGAATGATCTTGAAAAGATTTGAATGAGCTATTGAAAAATGAAGATAAATTAGCGAGGATAATTCATAAGTGGATTACATGGGTTCTTGAGATCATTTTTGCGGGTTTTGAACAAAGAAAAGTTGAGTATAGTAATTTCTTGAAAATAGCCATGAATCTGTGTGCCCATGTTGTTGTCCTGAAAATACTATAGGAAATTTGTATTTTTTTTATGCATGGATAGAACAACTATTTGAGGTATATTTCTTGAAAAAGAAATATGTGTTTTTGCATACATGGAGAAAACAACTATTATTGTTTATTTTGGAAAAGAATATCTGTAGAGGTGCACAAAAAATAGCCACAATGTGTGTTCTCTTGAAAAGAATAGTTGCTTATGTAGATATAAAGATAGATAATGTGTTACTATTCTTGGAAAAGAATGTGTTGTTTTGTGCTTAGATATTTATATTGATCTTGCATGAAAAGAATAAGTCATTACAATAGATTTCTTAGAAATAAAGATATATATTTGCATGTAGAGGAGAATATAACTATTGTGTTATAATTTTTGAAAATAAATATGTAATTGCATGCAATAAACATGTTAACGTTCCTTTATATAAGTACGTGTATTTACACATAAGAAATAATAATTTCATGTTAATTTACTTGAAATAGAGCATGTGGTATTCATGTACAATAGATATCCAAATAACTCTCCTTGGAAAATATTCTCTTGGAAAGAAAAGGTGGTTGCATGTGCAAGAATAATATTTTTTATGCTAGTTTTCCCTTGAAAAGGTTATGCAATTGCATGCAAAATTACGTTAGCTTTCTTTTGGAATGATTATGCATTTGAATGCAGGATTATGTTAGTTTTATTTTGAGAAAGAGAAAGTATCCACTTGGAAAGGAAGGTGTTCTTGTGCAAGGGGAATATTTATCAACGTGGTATTTATTTATAGGCATGTTATAATAGTTATATGCTTATGATTAATGCATGTGTAGTGATTGTTCAAGGAAGCATGTCACAATGTTTTGTTTACATTTTGTTAATGCACATGAATAAATGATTAAACATCACTAGGATGGATTTATTATTTCTTTTATTAATACTTTATCTAATCGATATATCAAAAGTTTTTTACACTAGGAGCTACAAGAAAACATTGTGACCTATGAAAAGATGGATTATGTTTACTATTATGGCAGGAAATAATTTAGTGGTCTATGAAAATTGAAGGAATATCAGTTGTAGGATAATCCATTAATGGGAAGAACTAAGCCCGAAACACACAATGCACAAGGATTTGTGGGTAAATGGTGTTATGATGATTATAATAGCTTATAGCTAGTTATGTTGTTTCTGAGATGATATTATTTGTAATATTTTATGACAATGGTCATGGGATGGACTCCCTTACAACCATTGAGTGAGGGGTGAACACCCTAACAAGTGTTTAATAATAAAATTAAATGCATGTTGGTTTTCACCCGATGGGGTTTCCAAGGTATATCAGTGTCTAATGATGTGATTTCTTGTTGTGTAGTCTCTATGATGTTGATTCATTTCATGATGTGAGATTTATATTATCAAGACTGTGATTAGCTAACAAAGTTAAAATAATTATGGAATTAATGCAAGGTTACATAAGGAAGTTAAGTTTATATGCTACAACAATGACAGTTAATGGTTTTGTAACTTATTTTTCCTTTACCTAAAATTACTCTATGTAATGATGATGGCTTATCTAATGGAAATTGAATAAATATGGAAAGTAATTCAAAAAATTATACATTGGTAAATGTCGTAAAAGAATTCTAACTCCAAGCACGTTCATTCAAGGTTTTTGAGGGATGTTATAAGTGGTATTAGAGAAAAAGGTTGTAGCATTGGTGCCCTTAAAAATTTGTTAAGAGGAAGAGAAGTAGAAGTATGATGTGAGTGGTCATCATCTCAGGTATGATCCTAACTAAATTTGTAGTAGACTACATTTGACATGAGATGCATGATGCATGATTAATAACTGCATTAAAGAATAGTAAGTGATAATGTTTCCTTAAAAGTTGTGCTCATGAAATTTGAATATTGATGTGGATAAAAGACAATAAAACCACTATTGCATATTTGAACAATCTTGAGAACTCACTAGTGAAAGTGAGAATTGACTACCAACCTTTGCAAATATGACAATATTAATGATACACTTAATTAACATGACTAAAGTTACAATGCCGTACCTGTAAAGAATTAATGCATGATTGAAAAAGGTGGGGGGTTGTCCTTGAAGAAGACACTAGAATGTTCTAAAATACATTTAAATAACCCCTTTATATGTTAAAAATGAACAATGATTCAAGTGGTAAAACTTGACTGCAATGGATAATTGATGATAGAGTCCTATCATGACAGAATTTAAGATGGTTGGTAGCATTTATTATTAATATTGCATGGTTTAACATCAAAATGTATATACATAAATCATTTATGATTAACGTTTATTATGAGTTGTAAATAAGTGATTGCGGTAGTTTACTTCATATTTATGGTCTATCAATAAAAATACATTGTGAAATTAGGAATGTTACCATAATTTTTATTGACACTTACACATTGATAATAAATAAATGTCTTTGAATGATTAAAGTTCCATTTAAGCTTTTATGCACATGTGATGGGCCTCCAAATTAGATACAATTTGAGGCCCATATAACCATCCTTCAACACATTAAACCTTTCATTTTTGCATTAGATGACGTATTTTGAGCTATATTGTATTCAGTAGGAAGGTTTAGCAATAATTGCATATTTGTGCCTAATGTTATTTATTTTTGTAAAATATTGTGAGAATATTGGGAAGATTATGAAGATTTGGAGGATGAGATAATTCAGATACTTTCTCCCTACTACATGAGGACCAATATTGGATAGTAAAATTATGAAATTATTGCACAAATTGGATCTCTAGTGATTGAGAAAATCTAGGAATGTGCTCCATGTCATTTAATGCAAATTCTTAGTATTGGGAACCAGATCCACTATTTGAGGGATTTTGGAGGGGAAAGCTCCCTCCTTTTAAGGATAATGATTCATCGTCACTTTGTATAAGTAACAATTCGAATTGTCCTCTAGGGGCATGTATTTATTAGTCTTCTTGTGGAGAAAACTTGTTATTTAACATCTCCACTTTCATTTCTAGTAGGGATGTACTTGGATTGATTCAAATGATGAAGTTTGGTGCCATTTTTATCTTCTAAGTCTTGGTTTTCTTAATATTACTTTGAGAAACATTGGGATCGGACATCCCAAGAGCCTCAGATCCCCCTTGTATAATTTTTTCATTTCCTTTGAATGTCTTTTTCACTTGCATCTCTTATTTCTACATTTACTATTCATGCTTCATTTGTTGTAGGTCATACTGGTTAAATGATTGAAGTGAGTTGTTTTATATGTTATTTAAAGATTAAAAATCATGGTTTATCCTTAGAACAACTATCAAGAGACATATTCATCATTGATCTACTTGGATTTGTTTACTAGTTCACAAATCTATAATTTCTAGAAGTCCCTTGTAGCAAAATAGTAGTAATTTTCTGTTATTTCTTAGAATATGTTAATGATATTAATTTTAGTTTATTTGAGTTGTATTGGGTCATTAAAACATTCAAGTTAATAAAAAAATTACCCCATATCATTTTCACTTTATTAGGTTAGGAATTTGGTAGGTTAGCTAGCTCACTAGTTCTTAAATTTTCCCTTTTTTAGAATAGTAATTTACTTCTATTTTTTACCACGTGTTAACAAGGGTATTTTGGAGTGATTGAATAGAGTCCTAGGAAATCCTAATTAATAAAAAAAAAATCCAATCTCATTTTTATTTGTTTACTTTGGAATTCGGCAAGTTATCACACTCCTATAGAAATCCTACCACTCATGTAGCACTCATGTAGTAGTCCTATAGTAGTCTTGTAACATATTTAAAATTGATCAGATCTTCTCCAAAAGATTGGTTTTCTTTTCATAGACTTGAATAATTATCCCTAGTCTCTAAATACATGATTTAGGAAAACCAAAGACCACTTAGGATATTCCTTTTTACCCCTGCAACACATGTCAACAATTTAGGTTAATGGACATATTTATGAATTGGATAACACAATAGTGATTTCCTTGATTGCCACATGAGGTATATAATGAACTATGTAAATGGATCTAACCTCTATGGAATGAAATGATTGATTACATTATCTTTCCTTCATGCATGTTAGGTTTTCTATTTCAAGTATTATTATTTCCATTCCATAAACTAGGTTTCATTTTCAGTGCAAGTTTGACATTCTACAATTAGGCTAGTGTTTGATTCATGGCATCATTCATACATCAATCGAAGAAAGAACGACATATTACATGTTGCACATATATTGTTTACACCTCTTAATTTTTTAAGAATCCCAAGTTGAAAATTTAAGATGATATCCTTGGGAGTTGCAACATTCTTGTTGCAAAACTAAGGCTCATCAACATGCAAGAAAACTACAATGATTGCACAAGTTAATATTTATTGGTTTAACCATGCATACCTATGATTGCAAGTTCTTGAATGTGACAAATAACTTGGATCATGATACAATAGTGTTGTTAAATTGACTAATTAAATAGTTATACTGGATTAACGTTCAAACTAGTAGTAATCAAATGATGTTGATTACCTTGTTTTTTTAAACCTCAAAAATTTACGAATTGATGATTCTATGACCATGCTAGATGGTTTGCATCTTATATTTAACAAATATGTTAATTACATATTTTAGAAATCCATCTAGTATGTCTTGATATCTCGGTGACAACATAGAAAAATTAATTAGAAAATTCCATCATGGTTGTGGAACATGGTGTTTCCAGTTCTCATTGTGAAAATAAACAACAAATAAATAAATTGAATGGCATTTGAATCTATTGAATTACTAGTTTGATTAACCAAGAGAATTTATGAGAAAGTTTGAATATAGAGTGTTTCTCAATTATTGTTAGTTAGATGAACATTTTTAAAATGAAATGACATGTGCATGAATTAAAAACTATGGGAAGACAATTATTAAAGTATTGTTCCTTAACTATTGTTTTCGAAAAATTAACTTATGAAACTTTGTTTTTAACATCTTGAGGATGCACCTTATTTATTATATTATACATAAGAATGTTATGAAATGTTGTCATGGAGTGCTATTATATAATGTTGTTTATGGAAAGTAATAGGACCAATACCTTTCTAAGTGTTGAAATATTGAAAAATGTAGACACCTATGAAAGTGAAATGCATCCTAAGTGTAATTAAAAAAGAAGTTGTTCATAATAGTATTTTCGTAGAAGGTATGGTTTTATTAAAAACTATTGTGACTAATATTGCTAATGTGATTAAGTAGGGGTGACCTAATGGCAACATAAGAATCTAGGAAAGGTAAATTGTTGCAATATGAATTGCAGCTGCAAGTGAAAAAGTATAATGTTATGGTATGCAATATATGTTAATGTTCTTTTCTAAGTTGTATGATTGTTATTATGTGGAAATTTGGAAGTATACCACTTGTATGACATGAGATGATTTCTTATCAATGTACTTTTACAGATTGTGGGACCCAAGTTGAGGGTAAAGTATGAATGCTTGATGTAAATGAATGTTCAATTGATTTAATGATAATATGAAAACGGTCGGTTATGTAAATTACAATGGCTTTTTATACATTGACTATTTTTAGGCATTCAACTATTATTTGATTGAATGGCTTTGGAATCCATGATGGGACTGATGTGATGATATAATATTTTATTTTATTATTGAAATAATAAATACTTTGTTTGGGATATTTAGGAAAGAGCACTATATTTTTAGAACACTTATTTACAACTTATGAAAAAATATTGGTGGTTAAGTCTAGATGATGGACCTTCCCTAAAAGCCTCCTAAAAATCACTAGGAGAAAATAATAAAAAGGTAAATCCTAACATAATGGGAGATAAAGATTATGTTAATCACTTAGATGGAGAGAAATAGTAAGTGTGGTGAAATAAAGCACAACAAGAGAGAAAGACGTGCTTTAAAGAAAAATAAAAGAATATATTT
>APFE030427099.1:99657-201758 GCA_000404065.3 Pinus taeda
AAATAGTTTCTTGAAGAATTCATTGTAAAAGTAATTTTATTATCCATGAAACTAAAATGACTATGAGAATATAAGGGCTAAGAGAAGAATTTGATTCTAGAAAAACGTTTCACAAAGGACTATTGAGCTTCCAAGCCATTAAATATTGTTTGTAAAAATAAATAAATAAAATGAAATATAAGATAGAAATTTTAAAATGGGAACTTGATTTTTGAGAAGAATTTATATTCTTCTATGTAAAAAAAATTGTATTTTCTAAGTTGATATATTTTTTGAGTTTTAGAACTAATGAGTCATAGACTTAGAAAAGCTATGGATAAGTGATATTTTGTACTTAAAGAAAAGCAAATATCTTTAAAAAAACATGAGATATTTATGGATGATTTATTGATAATTTAGAAAAATATGATTTATGGAGTGATTTATGGATTTATTTTAGGATTTAGGAAACAACAATATTGGAGTGATTTTTGGGTGATTTATGGAATTCTTTTAGGATTTAGAAAATCTATTTTGTTTTCTTAATTCTACTTATTCTAAGCCTATAGTAAATGTGAACTAATGGTCAAATCCATTTAGAACCAATCCAAGAGAGAGGAATGAGTGTTCTTGAGTAATTATATGTAAAAAAATTGTTGAGAAATTTAGTCTTGTGAGAAACCCAATGCAAGATTGCCTCATCTATTACCTAGTCATTGTTAGCTATAATAGTGTGGTAGAGATTATCAATTCAACATAGAATATTGTGTTAGTATTCTCATTGGGCTAACGGATTCCATGCATTAAAATATAAGTTATCTATGCATCAATTCCTTAAAATAATTTGCATATGTGCGAGACTAATATATATTATATTAGATTTATCTTAGAAAAGAAATTGCATATGTACGAGATTAATATATATTATGCTAGATTTCTTTTAGAAAAAGGTAAATGTTTGCATGTAAGAAAATAACTCTTGTGGAAAGAAGTATATGTTTGCATGTAATAAAAATAACTACCATGTAAATATTACTATATTTTTTCATGCAAAAGGAGCTTCCATGCATCTAGAAGTTCGACTTCTTGAGAATATCTCATGAATTATTGAAAATAGAAGATAATCTAATGAGACTAATTTTGGAAAATATTTGCATGAGTTATTGAAAAATGAAGATAACTTAATGAGAATGATCATGAAAAGATTTATATGAGCTCTTGAAAAATGAAGATAAATTAACAAGGGTAATTCTTGAGTGGGTTGTGTGGGTTCTTGAAATAATTTTGTGGGTTATGAACAAATAAAAGTTAATTAGAGTAATTTCTTGAAACTAAACCACGAATCTAAGTGACCCATGTTGTTGTCCTTAAAATACTGTAGGAAATTTGTATGATTTTTATGCATGGATAGAACAACTATTTACAGTAGATTTCTTGAAAAATAAATATGTGTTTTTGCATACATGGAAAGAAAAAAATTTATGATTCCTTTTGGAAAATAATATTTCTATATGTGCACAAAACAATAGCCACAATGATAGTTCTCTCGAAAAGAATAGTTGTTTATGTACATATACAGATAGCTAATGTGTTAGTGTTCTTGGAAAAAAATGTGTCTTTTTGTGCTGAGTTATTTATATTGATTTTGCATGAAAATAATAAGCTATTATGGTAGATTTATTGGAAAGAAAAATATATATTTTCATGCAGAAGAGAATATAACTATCATGTTAGAATTTTTTAAAATAAATATGTGATTGCATGCAATAAATATGTTATATTTTATTTGGTTAAATACGTGTATATGCACTTAATAAATAATAATTATCATGTTAGTTTTACTTGGAATAGAGCATGTATTTTCATGTACAATATTTATTTCAAATAACCTTCCTTGGAAAAGATGCTTTTGGAAAGAATAAGTAGTTTCATGAACAATAATAATATTTTTTATGCTCGTTTTCCTTTGGAAAAATTATGCAATTGCATGCAAGATTATGTTAGCTTTATTTTGGAAACATTATGCATTTTCATATAGGATTATGTTAGTTTTATTTTGAGAAAAGATTACATATTTCCATGCAAATGTGAAACATTTACATAATTGCAGGAAAAACCGTGGCTAGTGTGCTAGGTTCCTTTAGAAGAGTAAGGATAGTTTTAGTAGTTTTCCGCTTGGAAAGGAAGGTGTGCTTGTACATGGGGAGTATTATTCAATGTGGTATTATTTATAGACATGTTATAATAGTTATATGCTTATGATTAATGCATGTGTATTGATTGATAAAGGAAGCATGCCACATTTTTTAGTTTACATTTTGTGAATGCACATGAATAAATGATGAAACAAAACTAGTATAGATTTATTATTGGCTTGATTAATACTTGATGTAATCATGATATCAAAGGTTGCTGACAGTAGAAGTTGCAATAAAAGACTATAACCTATGCAAAGATGGATTATGTTTACCATTATGGAAGGAAACAAGTTAGTGGTCTATGAAAATTGAAGGAATGTTAGTTGTACGATAATCCACTGATGGGGAGAACTAGGCCTGAAAGACATAATGTTGAAGGATTTATGGCTAAATGATGTCATGATGATTCTAATAGCTTACAACAAGTTATGTTGCTTTTTCTATGATACTTTTTGTAATATTTTATGACAATGGTTAAGGGATGGACGCCCTTACAACCATGGAGTGAGGGGTGAACACCCTCACAAGAATTTAATAATAAAATTAAATGTTTGTTGGTTTTCACCCTATGGGGTTTCTAGGTTGTTATATTAGTGCCTAATGATGTGATTGCTTGTTGTGTAATTTTTATGATGTTGATTCCTTGATTGACATGAATTTTATATTATAAGGAATGTGATTAGCTAAATGAGTTAAAATAATCATGGAATTAATGCAAGGTTATCTAAGGAAGTTAAGTTAATATGCTACAATAATGATAGTTAATGGTTGTGTAACTTACTATTCATTTACTAAAAGTTACTCTATGTAATGATGAATCTTTATATAATGGTCACTAAATGATTATTGATTGTAATTTGGAAAATAATACATTGGTAAATGTTGAAAAAAAATTCATACTCCAAGCACTTTCATGCGAGGTTATCGGGGGATGTTACAGTAATAGAGGAGATAACTAAGAATATATTAGCACATTTTGAATGGATTCCTTGTCAAGATACTGAGTTAGTATACATTCAATATCTTTTCTACTAAGTGAAGAACTTGAAGATAGCCCAAGTCAAACTAACTAACCTAAAATTTGGGGTATTGGAGAATTTTGAGAATACTCCCAAGAAATCTAAACATGATTGGAAAAAGATTTGTCTTCTAAGTTTTTGTGGACATTTTAGAAAAAGACTTTTCAAATATGGGTCCAAGTGATATTTGTTGGAGACCAAAAGATTACTAAGAGTGGGGGTGAATTAATATTATTTAAATTCTAAACAATTATTTAGATAGTAAAAAGCATTCAATACTACAACAATACATCAATCACATAAGATTTGGAAATAAGATGTTTACTTGGAAACAGAGACAAAATAAAACCACAAACATTATTTTAATTTTAGTGTAAATTCAAGCACCAACTTTAATTTACATCAATTTATGTAGGAACCAACATATAGGAGGCTCCAACCACCTTTTTTGTAAGAAACAACTCCCATTCTTTGTTATAAGCAACATGTTGATCTTTTGAATAACCTCCTTAACGGAGACACAAATACCTTGGTAAAAAAAACTAATATTTGTTCGAAAAATATTCTCTAATCTTCTCTTTGCAGCACCTTCTTTGTCTTTGATTTTCTACAATTTTCGTATACACAAAAACTATTAATATTCCCAGTCTCCACTTAGAGACTTCTCTTAACTCATATCTATAATCTTTATCTTCTATATGCTTCATATTTAAGACATTCCACATATTCAACCTTTTCTTAGTCCTATCATGCCAATTGTCTCTCTTTATTGCTCTTTCTCATCAACAATTTTCTCAATTAGTAACTACAACTTATATAGATTTTCTTCCACTTTGCTTCTTCTCAAAAATTACCAAAATGTTATTTATCTTCTACCATATTTTCACCTACAAAATCATGATAATTTGAGTCACTTCAAGTTGTCTCATCATTTTATTTTTGTTGAAGCCTTAGATTTTGGGATTTTTTCTACCTTTAGTGTCACGTTTAGTTTAGAGTTCTCATCTCTCAACTATTGAGTGATTTTGGGTTGAAAAATAAAGTTTAACATTCATTTAGCATTGATCCAAGACTCATTAATTTGATTTTTCAACTAACATATCCAAGAGATGAAGATATTTCCGTCATTTATTCTCCCATATACTACCACCAACTTGTTAAGAAAATATAGAAGAGTTGTGAGAACATAACCATCATGTCTGATAGACCCCTTCATCCTTGTTCCTTAGCCAGAAGTGGCCAAAGGGAAATGATTAAGGGATGGTACTTTTTGGCCTATCACTCACTACTCACTGTCATTTGTTTAAACATCTTGTTTCTCTGATTACTGAAGGCATACAGGCTGATATCCCCCTGAGTTCTTTCCTCCTAGCTCCAAGAATCGAAGGCTATGATAATTTCCTTGTTGCTCATTTCTCACTACTAACCAGTCTATTATTTCTATTTACATTTCTTGTTCCATTGTTTATATACAATGGGCAGTGGCCAATGACCCCATTTTATGAATCATGAGAAAGAAAATAAATATTTTAATAGTGCAAGGCCTTACAAAACCAGCCTTGGCATAGATCTTGAGGTATCCTAAGCTACCATGTCATGTCCACATGCACCAATCAAATCCTACTACAAGTATTTACTGACATGTACCTACCACTTGTACTACCACGTGCCATACCACATTATACTCAGAAAAGGGCTAGTTGTCTACCCAAGAAGGAAAAATATACCTGCGACATGTCATCCTATACACATGTACTTACCATCTATATCCACATCATTTCCACATGCCACATAGAGGTGTCACTTGTATTTCTATAATGTGCTTCCTTCCACTCATATCCCATTATTATTATTTTGCATCATCTCGTATTAGTAGTCTGATAAGAACTTAGGTGATTAGGATAAGCATCATGTGAGTTGGGTATATGACTAAGGACCTTTCCATCTCACTACTTTCCACTTTCCAATCACCACCTATTATTTTTGTTTGTGCTTTGAATGGGTCAAACAATCCAATAAGAACATGGTTTCTTTATTCTAACACCATACTATTAGGGGCTAAGGCCAGTGACTTATCACTTGTTTCCTTCTCACTATTCCTCCAGAGATTTTTTATCTTCCATTATGTATTTTTTTATCCAATAATGGGCCCACACTAGAATCATCAGCCTTTGAAACCATACTATAACTGACATACTTCAAACCCTCATTTCTCCTCATTCCTTGGGAGTTAACCTAAGTTCCATATATATTGGAAAGCTCTTGGAGAGGACATGTCACCTATAGAAGAAACGTCTTCAAAGATAGGCTACTCAACAATAACAAAGAAATAATAGGCTTGGCACACTATTAATAAAAATAATCAACATACCAATAATAGATTAAGCCGCATGCATGAAAATCTCAACAACTTGCCCTTGAACTTGACGTTAGTTTGAATTAATGAAAACATCTAACTTAGACTTGAAATCATTGACAACATTTACAAAAATAATAAACAATATCCCCCTTTGGCATTGATGACAACAACAATAACAAACATTGCTAGTCATTGTTGGAAACAACACGACGTATAAACACTTCCCTTGTTAGGTTGAATAAACTACTACTATTTGCTCATTCTTCCCCTCTTCTTTTGAAGATCCAATGGATGATCTCTCCCCCATTGTTGACTCAACATCTTCAATATTTGTAATCACATTTCATATCATCTTCAATGTTTATGGATTAGTGTGTTCAACCCTCTAGTAATCTATGTGAAAGTATACAAAAATGGCATGCATGTTGGATGGTAGCAACATCATCCACCTTATAAACCCACTTCCTTGTTCCACCAATGATGGAACCAAACAATATTTGTAAGAGTATTCTCCATTCCATAATAATCCTAGAAACTTTGTGGATTATGGATATGAGAGGAACAGAAAAGAACCAACTATCAGGATTCAAGGTTACTCTTCTCCTTTGACATAAATAGAAAAGGGGTTAGGTACTCGGCCTTTGATAATATCCCCCTCTAAAAGGATATAACATGTTGTTAATCATTATCTTCCTAGACTTGGATGGGTCACAAACTTAATCAAATTGATATTAATGCTAAATACATTACATTGTCCTTGGATTTACACTCTCCTCCCCTGATCTGGATCTCTTCAGCTACCAAAATTAACCAAGATCTTTTAGTTTTGTGATGTTAATAGGATTGTATATAACATAACATGATATACCACATGTTAATATTGTAAATAATATGAAAAATGATGAAAATCATCAAATAGGAACAAAAAACACATTGATAATGGATTTCACCCAGTGGAGGTTATGTATCCAGGCCCTTGTGTCAAGAGAGTGGAGTTCTCTTAATTAGCTGATGCAAATGATGATGATATACATGGTATGTTATTTTTCATTACAAGGAAAAATACCCTCAACCATGGCGGTGTTTTCCTTCATGATATGTTCTCAGGAACTCTCACTCACATGGTAAATTTCCTCAGTAAGAGTGGCGTGTCTCTCCACAACATGTCCTATAGGAACGCTCACTCAAACCAGAATTCATTTAGCATGACAATCTAATAAAATCTCAGATACTGTGGCAACAAGTATCCCTCAACATAATAGTAATTAGGGATCTTGACAATAACCACATCCTCGCAGCAGATCATGAAGAAAACATAGAAAAATAGCATCATATACCTCCACTTTTGAAGATGAATGAAAAATGAAAAACTTAGCTTCTGAAAATGCCTACACCACTTAATTCATGGTGATGAGTGGTGTAAAATCGACTATAAACTTGTCCAATTTTGACACAGTCAAATTTTGGACCCTTGGCAATCCTGAAGATTCCCCCAAATATTCCTTCCTAAAGATGGCCAGAAAATCAGCTTCCCGAATGGATATTCTAAGCACACCACTGTGCTACCTATCAAATTCTATGAAAAATGACTATAAAGATGGCATCATTTCGACACTGGAAAAATTCAACCTCCAAGGGAATCTTTTAGATTCCCCAAAGATTCTTAGCGACTAGACACCTGCATTTCTACTGCTCAAATTGAGATTTTGACTGCACAGTTAGACTCCCAGTGAGAAAATGTGCAAAAATGATTATCCACTTGTTGAATTTTGTCACTAGAATCTATGGCCCTTAAGGGAATTTTTCTCAACATCTTAAGATTCTCGCTCATGGTTCCACCTACTCAAGCGCTCATGGTTCTGTTGCTAGTTTTTTCCTCTGTCAGTCCCTCTATTAAATTAAGTGATTAGATTTATGTAGAATATGGTGGGCGTATTATCCATAAAGCATCGTTGGTGTATTGCTTAAGGCATTGGAATAGAAGCGGGGAGGTCAGGGGTTCAAACCCCACTGATCTCCCATATATAGTAGTGCATTATATTTTTACCAAACCATTGGAATATTTTAACAAGGTGGTTAATGCGGCATATGTCGTTTAGGTAGTGGACATAACTGCATCCATTGGCAATCAAGGTGTGTGGTGGTAACATTTCCTAAAATCGTTTGAGGTTTACATACATTATGATTGGTGCATTTATATGGCATTTGTAATGCAGTTGTGGAACTGCTTAGGCGATGTTATATTATTTACATAACAACCTATTGGTGGCCATCCCATGTGGACTGGATGGGTTCAACCATCGCCAGTTCCTCTGCATTTGTAGAATTTTCTCTCCAAATCAGCTAGCTCACTCATATCATGTAGAAATTTCACCTGCAGATCAAACTGATATATGAAATGTACTAAAGCATAATACTAGATCTACATCTACCATAAACTTTGTGGAAGCTAATCAACCATGAGAAACATCAAGCATGAACACATATAACTGATAAGAAGGAATCAATCACAAATAACACAGAATATATCACTGGGGAAAGCATGAGCATAAAACTCCAACACTGTATTATCAATCAAGCGGAAATCCTCAACAACATACAAAAAGAATCAGCTCAAAAGCTATCCTACTCTCTCTGTACTCTGATGATAAATCTCATGGACTACCTAGCCCTGTATATAAAGGTTTCACCTCATGTTCAAGCTCCTATTTCCTTGCACTATTTCTATTGGGATCCAATTACAAAACACATGTAAATTGGTCTGATCATACCTGGTGTCACCTCAGGTCTAATTACGTAGTCATAGAAGGAAGAAGCTTCCTTCCCCATGCAAGGAATACTTACTAGAAATATCCTAACATCTGATAGTCCACTATCCCACATCTGATTTCAACTGGATCTCTCTCTGAACTGCCATGCATCAGTTATCCATGAGTGAATACACAATTATCTAAAAATAATAGTTTTCACATGCATGCAAGCATCAACAAACTATATCTCATTAATTTAACAACTTGTTAAATTAATCTAACTGAACTTGACTAAGTTAAACTAAGTCAATTGATCCTCTCAATATAGAACTCATCCTTAATTCCTCAACTAGTGGAGCAAATCAAGGACATATTCCCCAATTAGTGGAGAAATAATTGCATGTTCTCACAAAGACTTCAAGTTTGCTTTTCCTTAACTAATTAACTCAAGGAGAATTAATTAATTAATATTCCAAACTGTTGGTAAGACCAAATTCAAATTTACTTCCTATAGGTAGACCAGAGACTGTTATAAATAGGAAGGGACCCAGAAATGCTATTTTTAGAAGATTTTATTTTTAGAAGTTTCACCTCTCATCCAAGGTGGCGAAAATGTTCATTGGCCAAACTGCTATTTTTGGAAGTGCTATTTTTAGCAATTCTATTTTCAGCACTTCCTAAATTTAGAATTTCTTGTTGCACACTTTTCAACACTCCCTCTCAACAAGAAAGGATTCCTCTCAAACCCAATCTTGTAACTTTGGAATGTTCTGCATGCAACACATCTACCAAGTGTGGTTGCTCCAGCAATACCCAAAACAAAAAAAATCCCAACTGACCTCTCTGTTGGGCTAGAAACATACTCTGATGCTAAAGCTCTACCTGCTGCTGACCTCTTCGCTACTACAACATCTCCATGCATCTCACACCATTGCACCCTTCTCTATGCTACCCTACACTGTGCAACACACTTGTGCCTATCGCACTGCTACAGCCTGCATGCTCTACGCTATCCTAGGATACCCTGCACTATATTTCTCTCCACCACTCCATCTACATCTGTCTCTACCCAATCAGTCAGTTCTACTATCCTCATCGGGGCTCTCGTAGCAAAGTCAAATCAAAGAGGTTGGGTACCTCAAGGATTCTGCCCCTCCTCCTTGGGACGATCACTCCACATCACCCCACCTCCTACCTAGAGGTATGGCTGTATGCGATCCCTCTACCCACCTGGCTCAAAGTTTGCCCCTACTCGAGGGCTCTGCATGAGTAGATGTCTCTACTCGATCTCCTCTCAGCTTCTCTAGTTGTGGCTACTCCACAACCTCTTGAAATTGCTTCACCAATTGTGGCTCCTCCACAATCGTCTGAGACTTCTTCTAGCGCTGCATGTTGAGAGGTAATATACTCTCCCTCTCAACCACCAAGTACCTAACCTTTGCCTTGCTCCTTAAGGCTTTCCATGCATCTTGTACCTCAAGTGCATACAAGTTTTTGGCTAGCACACCAATTTGTTTCACCTTTCCCACCGTCACGAAATTTTCTAGAAAAATAGTTTATTTTAAATCAGCAATATCTTCCTCATCCGAAATCTGAGTTAGCTGATTGTTTTTTTTAATTTTGGGTATTTTTCCGCAAGAAATCCAAAACTACTATTTGTTTTCATATCTTCTCTACAAAATCTCAACCCAAAACTCAAAACTTTGAAATCTCCTCTCAATATACGGTTCTCTCCTTTGATCACCTATGCTCTAAAACCATGTAGAATTTTCTCTACAAATTAGCTAGCTCACTAATATCATGTAGAAATTTCACCTGCAGATCAAACTGATATATGCAATGTACTAAAGCATAATACTAGATCTACATCTACCATAAACTCTGTGGAAGCTAATCAACTATGACCAACATCAAGCATGAACACATATAACTGATAAGAAGGAATCAATCACACATAACATAGAATATATCGTTGTGGAAATCACTAGCATAAAACCCCAACAATGTATTATCAATCAAGTGGAAATCTTCAATAACATACAAAAAGAATCAGCTCAAAATCTATCTTGCTCTCTTCGTACTCTAATGATAAAGCTCATGGACTACCTAGCCCTGTATATAAAGGTTGCACGTCAGGTCCAAGCTCCTATTTCCTTGCACAGTTTTGATTGGGGTCCAATTACAAAACACATGTAAATTGGCCTGATCATACTTGCTGTCACCTCAGGGCCAACTACGCAGTCATAGAAGGAAGAAGCTTCCTTCCCCATGCAAGGAATACTTACTAGAAATATCCTTGCATCTGATAGTACACTATCCCACATCTAATCTCAACTAGGTCTCTATCTGAATAGCCATGCATCAGTTATCCATGAGTGAATACGCAGTTATCTGAAAATAATAGTTTTCACATGCATGCAATCATCAACAAACTGTATCTCATTAATTTAACAACTTGTTAAATTAATCTAACTGAACTTGGCTAAGTTAAACTATGTCAACTGATCCTCTAAATATAGAACTCATCATTAATTCCTCAATGAGTGGAGCAAATCAAGGACACATTCCCCAATTAGTGGAGAAATAATTGCATGTTCTCACAAATACTTCAAGTTTGCTTTTCCTTAACTAATTAACTCATGGAGAATTAATTAATTAATATTCATTCCAAACTACTGGTAAGACCAAATTTGAATTTACTTCCTATAGAGAGACCAGGTAATGCTATAAATAGGAAGAGACCCAGAAATGTTATTTTTAGAAGATGTTATTTTAGTAGTTTCACCTCTCACCCAAGGTGGCCAAAATGCTCATTAGCCAAACTGTTATTTTTAGAAGTGGTATTTTTAGCAGTTCTATTTTTAGCACTTCCTAAATTTATCATTTCTTGTTGCACACTTTTCAACACCATTTTCATTAGGTCATGTGGATGTCGTGGCCACCTTTGTTGGTCTTCCAATTGATATGTTATATTTGAATGTTTTTTTTGTGCTATGTTTGGTGGGCGTGGCAGCCCGCCACCCAATTTTTTTGGAATATATAACATGTGACAAGTGGGATGGGCAAGTCCAATGGGCCTACCCACCTCCCTTTTTTAACTTTTGACTTTTACATATATAGCCTCATTAGCTAAAAACCTTCTACCAGAAAATAAGGAATATTGGACAAATTAACCATCCTACAAATTCGCCCATTCTCGTGGCTGAATTTTGTGTGTTGGATCTCAGTCAATTTATTTCCTCCTTAAGCCTACCACTTCTCCAAGTTTGACCCAAAATTTTACCAACAATAACTTGACCACACGAACTCGGATTTGAGTGTCGTTCACACCACTAGAATCTAGGTGACGAGCACTACGATATGGTCCTCATTTCGCTTCCATCTAACCACTTTGATTTTTGAGCTATTCTGAGCCATTGATGAGTTCTGAGCGTGTCTAGAGCCACCTGAATCATTCCTCCCTATTGAGGAGCTTTTGGTCCTCCAAAATCGTGAACATAATTTGCAAATTCTTTGTTACATTATCCGCACCACAAGTGTCTTGACAAGTCCCTTGTCCTTTGGAGCCATAAGTGATGAACCGACACCTACATCCTATACAAACATGTAGTACATATTTGCAAATTACATACTCAATTACATGACCAACATTGACCCAAGCATCCCCCACACTTTTCACGAGTTTATAACACATACTTTGTGGTCAAGTTTACGTCATAAAGGAAATCAATATTCCAACTATCAATAAAAGGCCAAAACATAATTGTTGGTTTAACAAGCGATGGAAAACACATCATTAATTTTACCACTTAAAATAAAACACATGATTTAAAAAATGAGGCCATGACAAGCTACCAAATCTAGTAAAACCATATCTTACTCAACAAAGTGATCCATGAGGAATGTGGTGGGTTTATTTGTTGAACATCTTCACCAACAAGTTTCTGCATGGATGCTTTTTTCTCTAGACACTACTCTTGATGGAGCCTCCAACATGTGGTTCTCTAATGACAATCTCTATTGCAATGACTACAAAAATTCTTCTTCCTCATGACTTGCTTGACCTCCTTCCTTGCCTGTGTTGGCCCTCAGTTTTGGTCTATTTTTGCTTAGGGAAACCTACTTAGTCCTTATATTTTCCATCACATCCATCTCATTTTCATGTATTTTATGCATATTTAGGTGTTTAATTTTAATTTTTCAATTTCTAGAAGGTTTTATGAAAATTGAGTTTCAAGTGCAATTTTGGACTGAATCAGAAATTCCCGTAATAGCTATGTGGATGGCCTATTTGCAAGACACTTGGGCTCGAGTTTGATGCATGGATGGACAGCTTGGGAACTAGGACTAATATAACACCACTTGGTTTAGATAGAACAAGCTTTATTAGGCCTGGTCAAGGCTGGTCAAACATGACTAGTCACGAGAAAATCGCTAGGAAATAGGGCAATTTTGAGATTTTATGCGACTGACCATATTTCTTGGGATGAATTCGATGAGTTCGACTTAGATATGTGGATATGAGTAGATATGAGTGTTATAGATAGTATAGATCAGTTTGTTTCATAAAACCTCTATTTAAAAGCCAAGACTTTGATGGCTTTTGTAATGGAATTTGTATGTAACTTTTGTATAATTTGAGTTGGGAACTAATTTTAAGAACTTGTTTCATTCCAATTTGATGTTCATGCTTGTTCGATTTAATGAAGTTGTTGTAGCTGAGATTTCTTCAAGTGTGCAAGGCAAGGGTGGAGGGCCCCCACTCCAAGCTAAGTACACTTCTTTTTAGACTAGTTTAATTTTCCATAATTTGGTTATTTGAGAACTTGTTTATGTTCTTTGCTTCAGATTGGTTTATGGTTGATGTGTGATGATGTATTTTATTGAATCTAATTTTTTTCATTACTTTAGTAAGATGGAATACCAAGGTGTTCAAGTTGAACACCCTTCTATTAATTTGGTGGATTGAAACTAGGTTTTTCCTTGATTACATCCAAGTAGTTTCTCTTATGAATTTTCAATCTTCAATTGATAGCATTATGGTGAATTAATTATGATGGGAAATACAAAAGGTCTCTTAAGTTAAGAGCCTCCCTTCATTTATGATTTTTCCATCTCAAGCTATTGAGAGCTCATGGTTTCTAATTTCTATTCATCAAGTAATAATTGAGGAAGAATTGGACCTCTTAACTTAAGAGCCATTTCAGTTTTCCATCATTGCAAGGTGAATTGAAATTATTAGTGTAGGCTATATTTGTAATATGCACTTCTTTAGTTTTCAAATTTTATCTTCTAAACTTGATTATACCTAATGTCCATATACAGTGGATTTGCGTCCAAGTTTTACAAACCCAGATTGATAATTATATACTTGTGTTAATTTAGTCAATAAATTAGCCCAACAGCCTGATGTGGAGAAGGCCTTCACGCCTCTTTCGTTTCCTTGTTTCCATTCTCTTCCAACACTTAGCAATCACATGGTTATGTAAACCACAAAAACTACATGATTTTCTATGCCATGATTTGTTTTCATAATTAAAATGCTTGTAGTCAAAATGAACTTTAGAGTACTTAGATTATTCATACCTCTCTTGGCTGTCTCTTGCGTGATTCTGGAGATAAGAGCTCACCTTAGCTCTTCCTTTGCAATGTGCACTGTCATGGGATAATGGTGATTTGTTCCCATCATCCTCTTTCCTTAGTAGTTTTAACAATGTATTGGAAGCTTCTGACACCTTTGAGCACTTCTCTTCAGTATATCCCAAACCTACAAGACAAGGTCTATGTACCACTTCCAATGGTTGAGTCCTCCCTTGGCCATTAATACCTAGTTCTTCTCCTTTATACCCCATCTTGGTAAGCAGTCTCATGCAAATTCCTATAATGGGTACCTCCATGTTTCCAACGGAGATGGTGTCATTTGAAAATGAAACTCAACTATGATCAACATTGTTTACCTCAACTGTCGATGTTGAAATAGGTGATGATGGCTTTGATAAGCCCTCATTGTGATTCAATTGTTCCAATGCCTCTTCCATGGCTCATAGTTAATGATGTAGTGTCTGATTCTCCTCTTTCTCTTCTCATAGGAGTCTACTCAATTCAGAATTGCCTTCTTGAAGCCTCTAACTAATCTCCTCATCTAAATGATGAGAAGATGATGAAGAGGAAGAATGATCACTGGAAGATGTGAATGGAGCGTCATTCACTACTCCTTTCTCCTCTCCCTCTCTTGCCATATTCTTCTCATAAGATTCATAATTTATGTCCACCATTTTTGAAATCTTGAGGAGGTCCTCATACATACCTTTGTCATCCTCAATTTTGCTTTCTTGTTACAATTTCAATTGTTTAGACTCGCAATTCACGTCAGTGAGAATTCTGCTCTGATACCAAACATGATCTAGATCTCTTCAACTACCAGAATTAACCAAGAGTGGAGGTAACTTCATTAATTGGTGTAAATTATTATGATGTACATGGTATGTTCTTTGTTATTACAAGAACAAATACCCTCAACTAGAGTGGCTTGTATCTACATGAGATGTTCTCAGGAACTCTCACTCACATGGGTAATTCCCTCAAAAAGTGTGTCTCTCCAGGAGATGTCCTATAGGAATGCTCACTCAAACAGGAATTCCTTCAGCATGAAGGCTAATAAAATCTCACATAATGTTGTAACAAGTATCCCTCAACATAAAAGTAATCAAGGATCTCAACAATAACAACATCATCTCAATAAATCAAGAAGAAGGCATAACATAACTGATTCATATACCTTCACTTTCGAAGATGGCCAAAAAATTCAAAGCTCAGTTGTTGAAATTTTCTGCACCACTAAATTCCTCGTGATGAGTGATTTAAAATCTACTATAAACTTGTCCAATTCTGACACCGCCAAATTTTGGACCCTTGGGAATCTTGACGATTCCCTCAAAGGTTCCTTAATGAAGATGGATACAAAATTCACAACTTAGATGGAGATTCTAAGCACACCACTATGCTCCCTATGAAATTCTATGAAAAATGATTGTAAAGTCAGCATCATTCTGACACTAGAAAAATTTAGCCTCCAAGGGAATCTTTTATATTCCACATGATTCTCTGAAGATTCTTACGTGTTTGACACATAAATTTCCACTGCTCAGATGGAGATTATGACTTCACGGTTGGACTCCTAGTGAGAAAACATGCAAAATTATGACCTACTTGTCAAATTATGTCACTTGCATCTCTGGCCCTTAAGGGAATCTTTCTCGACATCTTAAGATTCTCATTCATTGTTCCACCTATTCAAGCGCTCATGGTTTCATCGTCTACTGGTCTCTCTATCGAATGAAATGATTGGTTTATGTAGAATATGGTGGGTAGATTCTCTAGTAGGTGTCGTTGGCATGTTGGTTAAGGAGTTGGAATAGAGGCAAGGAGGTCAGGGGTTGAAACCTTACTAACCTCCCATATATAGTGGTGCATTATATTTTTACCAAACCAATGCAAGATTTTAACTTGGCAGTAATGTGGCATATGTTATTTGAGCAGTGGTTATGACTGCAACCATTGGCAGTCAAGGCACATGGTGATAACATTTTCTGTATCAGTTTGAGGTTTGCATACATTATGATTGGCACATTTTATATGGCATTTGTTACATGGTTCTGGAACTACTAAGGCAGCGCTATATTATTTATGGAACTGCCCATTGGGGGTCGTTCCACATGGGCTGGGTAGGTTCAACTCCCATCGGTTCCCCTCTATTTGTGTTATGCCATGTGGATGGTGGGTTTGCCTTTTTTTGTTTGCCAATTCATATGTTATATTTGTAATGTTTTCCTTTATGTTATGTTTGGTGGGTGTGCTGGGGGTGGCATCCCGCCACATAATTTGCTTGGAATATATAACATGTGACCGGTGGGGTGAGCAGGTCCAACAAGCCCAACCCACCCTCCTTTTTTAATTTTTAACTTTATATATATTTAGCCTCATTGGCTAAAAATCGTTGACCAGAAAATAAGGAATATTGGACAAATTAACCATCCTATAAATTTTCCCATTCCAGTTGTCAGATTATGTGCACTGGGTGTTGGTTAATTTTTTCCTTCTCAAAGCCTTCCAATTGGCCAAGTTTGACCCAAACCTCAACGAGTAAAAACTTTACCATACAAACTTGGATTCAAATGTTGTTCACACCATTGGCATCAGGGTGATGAGCACTACGATCTAATCTCAGTTTCAGTTCCATATGAACACTTTGATTTTTGAGCTAGTATGAGCCACAAATGAGTTTTGAGCATGTCTAGAGTGATCCAGGTGGATATTGGTGGCCACCCTCCTATTCCACCTTGACCCCCAGTCAGTTTCATCTATTTCCTTGTTCATTTTTGTAGAATCCTTGTAGAAACTCCAATAGATCTAGAATTCTAGATATATTAAACACAAGTAATTTGTTGATATTCAAGAGAGGAGAGAACGAATTTTCTCCACAAAATCAACATATTGAATTAATGGACCATAGTAATACATGAGCAACCAAATCTCTAATTCCAAAGGGAGGTGGTTATATAGAAATTGCCAAATCTAGAAAACTCGTAAAAAACTACAAAAGGCTAAGAAAAGATAAAGGGGGGCCTAAAATAGCAAAAATGACTCAAGACAACCTATGCCAACTATCAGACATGAGGAAAGCATGAGGAGGGGTGCATTTCCCAAGGAAGGTGACCTTAAAACATGCTAAAATGGTCTGAGGGATCAAATCCCTTGATTTAAGGGGGAACCTTCATGTGGGGCACCAATCCTCAAATAACTCAAGTGGATGAGGTGTGGTTAGGAGTGAACATGCACTTAGATGTCTAAATGGTTTAGGAAAGTGGTTGGACCAATATTTCGATAACATTAAGCCTTTAAAGGCAAAAAACAAGGGAAAGTTGGTCCACTGAGCTAGTTTACTAAAAACCAAGTGTGAAGATGATTTTTAGTGCATGTGGCTAAGTCAAGGAAACTTAGGCTAAAAAAAAAATGTAGATGTTGGGATTATATTCCAACACCCCCCCCCTCCCTTCATCCTCACTCACTTACCCGGCTAAGATGCCATGTTAGGTACTTAGGTACAATAAATAAAATATCCTCATAAAATAAAGAAACAAGGGAAACCTCGTGGGAAATCGCAACCCCCCCGCCCCCCACCCCAAAGAGGAAAAAAGGCTAAGTGGACAGAAGGGCCTACTTATCTATCTCCACCACTCCAAGCACAACTCTCATTTCTGAAAATTTCTTTTCAGTGAAAGACTTGGTGAAGATGTCTGCAACCTGTTGCTCAATGGGGCAGTACTGTAGTGATATGACTCAGTCACGGATTAGCTCACAGATGTAATGCATGTGAGTCTCGATGTGCTTCATCCTCTGCCTATGAATTGGATCAATCGATATCTAAATGGATCCCTGATTTTCACAAAATATCACAGTTAGAAGTGGATATTGAATACCAAACTTACAGAGAAGCCCCTATAACAAAACAACCTAGTACCTACATTCACTGCACCTCTATACTATGCCTCGGATGTAGATAAAACAATCATGGATTGCTTCTTGCTAGACCAGCAAAATGGCCCTGAACCAAAGCTGAAAACATAACCAGAGGTGGACTTGCTGATCTCACCATCTACAGTAATCTTTGTTCAATAGATCCATCAGCATCGAACAAGTTTTCTTCCTTTCGGGAATGGAACCAACTCCCATGTGTTGTTTTCCATGAGAGAAGAGTACTCTTCATCCATGGTAGCCTCCCAAAGTAGGTTTCTAGTAGCCTCATAATGTGACTATGGATCTAAACCAAGTTTCATATAGAAATGTATGGGAAGCAATGGTTCGATGGCAGCCAGGGCTTGAGGAGCCCCAACAAACTGTGATCTAGTCCTTCTCGCATCCGCATGATCACCAACTAGTTCACCCGCATCTTGTAGGGTTTTCTCTGCCCAAGTTGGCAGCTGAGTTGGAATAGCCATGACCTGCTCCTCATCCTCTGAATCAGACCCAAGAGGCTTCTTTGATGGATTCTCTGAAGTGCTCGAAGAAGTTTCAGACTCCTCATTAGTGGAAATAAGTGGTTCATGCAGTGATTCTTCTTCAAACTTCACACTTTGAGCTACAAGGAACGTTTTAGTGTGAGAGTCCATCAATCTATATCCTTTGACACTGTCAAGATATCCAAAAAAGATACATTCAAGACTTTGAGGCTCCAAAGCCTTCCTCTTATCTGTCAAAATTTAAGCCCATGCTTATGAACAAAAAATGTGAAAGTACGACACTTTTAGTTTCTTATCGGTCCAACATTCAAATGGAGTGGTGCCTTTGAGTGCTTTGTGAGGAATGCAGTTCTCAATGTATGTTGCATAATTAATAGCTTCAGCCCACAACTTAGGAGCTAATGATTTGTACTGTAGCATACAATTGGCCATCTCTTTTAATGAACGGTTTTTCCTCTCCGCGACACCATTCTGTTGTGGTGTATATGGCACTATGTGTTGTAGCTGTATACCTGCATCAATACAAAATTGCTGCACATGTTTGTTGACATACTCCCCCCCATTATTATTTTGGAGTATCTTAATATTACACCCAAACTCATTCTCACCAATTGCTTTAAATTCTATAATGAATTCAAATACTTCCAATTTTAATTTCAGAAAAAATACCCAAGTAAAGTGAGAGAAATCATCTATGAAGGTCAGTACATATCGAGCCTTACTAATTGAAGGATGTGGGAACAGGCCTGTGATGTCACTATGAATCAACCCAAGAGGTGAAGAAGCTCTTTTTACCTTCCCTTTGTCAAACTTTTGCTTCGGATGCTTTCCAAGAATGCGTCCTTGACATACAGCACTTGTGGATTTAATAGCGGGCAATCCTTCTTCCATGTTTTCCTTGCTGAGTTGATGCAAGTACTTCTAGTTTAGATGGAAAAATATTTCATGCCATAACCTATTGATATCATTATATTTTAACCGAAATATAGTTCTAATAAATTTAGGAGCAAATTGGGAGAAGAAATACAAACGAGAACCGTGATCTGCAATTCCATGTGCAAGTTGTGAGCCCATGGAAATGTCAGTAATCACTACAGAGTCCAGAGTGAAATCCACCTTCCTTCCAGAGTCAGAATGAGTGATCTGATATATCAAGAGAAGATTTGTAGACATCAAGGGAACATGAAGCACATTTGTGAAGCAGCCCCCTTCAAGGTCTACAATTCCTTCTCCACACACCATTGCAGGTGTGGCATCTCCCAAGTAAATTGGGGATCTGGTGCTTTCTTCGATGGAGGAAAATTCATCTTTTGATGTAGCCATATGGTTTGATGCACTTGAATCAAGGATCCAAGCTGATGGAGTGGATGTGACAACCATTAAAGCATGACCATCTCGTGCTCTCCATTTCCCATCTCCCATTCTGTTATCATCCTTCTTCTTCGCATTCTTCGGCACGGTGAGATTATGCTCCTGCAATTGCTTAGACATCTCATCGATTGTTTTCCTCATGCAATTTTATTCGGGATGAAAAGCTTTGGAATAGTAGCTTCAAAGTGTTATTTCCTTCTTCTTCTTACCCTTAGGCAAAGAAGAGCTCTCTAGTGATTGTATGGGTCTCTCCTTCTTCAATTCGTTAAATTTACCCTTCCCTTTTTGCTTGTCTCTTCAACTACT
Source organism: Pinus taeda (assembly GCA_000404065.3). Classification (NCBI taxonomy): domain Eukaryota; kingdom Viridiplantae; phylum Streptophyta; class Pinopsida; order Pinales; family Pinaceae; genus Pinus; species Pinus taeda. The sequence goes on from APFE030427099.1 coordinate 119,659, forward strand.
CTTTAGAGCATCAGTAGACACAAGTGATTGGTTCTTTGAAATTTTGATGGCACCCATTTGCACTAAATTAGCTTGCTCTTGAGTCAATTTAGATGCTTGAAAAGACAATACAAATACGGAATATTCAGGACCTAATTTCGAGAGAATCGAAAGGATGAGTTGATCTTCCTCTTTGTTGACTCCACATGCATCAAGTTCAACGAGGAGGGATATAAATTTGGCTAAGTATTCTTGTAGGTTACTTAAATGATTTGGACTGAGGGATATGAGTTCATTCTCCAGTTGATGCACTCTCATTCATCCTGCTTGCGGAATAGTCCTTCCAATGTGGTCCAGACCGCATCAGGAGTAGTGGCTCCACTAACATGAAAGAGAAGTTCTCTTGAAATTCATAGGAATATCACCCCAATTGGTTCATTTAATTTATTGAAATACTTGATCTTCTCTGTTGGAGAAGTCAGTTCAGTGTTTGTTCCCATTATTACCCTGTAAAGCCCTTTTCTTTGGAGGAGCAAAGTAATCTTTGTCTTCCATTCAAAGTAGTTGAAAGGATGTAGAACGAGTTTTGTGGGATGATAGAGATTATCCATTGCTACTTTTTGTGCCTCTTGATGATCTATACTTGTAAATAAAACTGTGTACAATCCACTATATTGGAACTAGCTCTAATACCATGTAGAATTCCTGTAGAAACTCTGATAGATCTAGAATTCTAGCTAAATTAAACACAAGTAATTTGCTAATATTCAAGAGAGGAGAGAAAGAATTTGCTCCATAAAATCAATGTATTAAATTAATGAACAATAGTAATACATGAGCAACCAAACCTCTAATCCCAAAGGGAGATGGTTATATAGAAATTGTCGAATCTAGAAAACTAGGAAAAAAACTAGTAAAAAACTAGAAATGGCTAAGAAAAGCTAAAGGGAGGCCTAAAATAGTAACAATGACTCAAGAAAACCTATACCAACTATCAGCCATGAGGAAAGCATGAGGAGGGGCGCATTTCCCAAGGAGGGGAACTTTAAAACATGTTAAAATGGTATGGGGGACCAAATCCTTTGATTTAAGGGGGAATCTTCATGTTGGGCACCAATCCTCATATAACTCAAGTGGATGAGGTGTGGTTAGGTGTGAACATACACTTAGATGTCTAAATGGTTTAGGAAAGTGGTCGGACCAATATTAAGCTGAACTAGTTTACCAAAGACCAAGTGTGAAGATGATTTTTAGTGCATGTCTCTAATTCAAGGATACTTAGGATAAAAAAATAAATGTAGATGTTAGGATTATATTCCAACAATTTCAATATTTACTATTTTTAGCAGTTTTTCAAGTCCTGAACTTCCAGAGCAGTTTTGACCCCCTAAACAATGTTTTTTTGGTGTATGTGGCAAGCCCATAGCCATAGGAAAGGGCCAACAATCAAACCTGTAGTACTCGGAGAGAGCTTTCCAACAAGGTATCATACGCACGAAACAAAGATAATATGACCAAGTTATGACCTAGAGAAGTTGGCCGCCCAACTAACCCTAACGGGGCCCACAAACTCTTGGTGATACATCTCCTTGGGTTAAGGTTTTGGTTGTTTAGGTTTTCTCATGTTTTCCAATAATAAATAGGCCGTTGAGCCTCATTGTAACACAGTTCAGAGGCATGTAGTCACCACATCTCTTCTCAGAGATAAGTTATCATCACCCAGGCTATCTTATTTCCATTATGTTTGTAAGCATAGTTCAATATTTTTCTATTAATGAAATGAAGTGTTTTTCTGTTGCATCTTTATGTTTATGATTATATCTGTAATTTGTTTCATTCTTGTTTAAGTTTGGATCAATGGTACCAAAGTAGTCTTCTCTTTCTCTATTTTTCTTTACATGTCCGCAATGAGGTCAGGGTATAAAGTGTTGGAGCTTGATCTGGTTGAACCATTTCAAGATCAGTCTCGGAAAACCTAACGACCTCACATGGCGAAAGAAAAGAAATACGAGGGGTAAGGAGGTCCTTTTAAAATGTTGCTCGAGGAAGCCCTCAAGCGACATAGCAACGCGATGATGGATAACTTTGCCCAGATCCTTCAATGGCTACCCATAGGTGATGCGTCTTCATCCTGCATCCACTCTCGAGGTGCCACTCCTTTTAAGGTACAAGTTAACTTTGATATTCCCATATTTGAAGGCCTCATAGACGAAAACACCATAGGTAAATGGTTAAAACTATTAGAAGGATATTTTTTAGTTCATGACTTTTCCAATCGGAAAAAGATTACTTTTTCACTTCTTAAAGCTGCCCGACTAGTCAAGGATTGTTGGAAAACCTACTGTGAACAAAAGGATGAGAGTGAAACCTTGTTGTGTTTAGCCGCACCCACTTAGAATTCTTTCTGAGATGCCATCAAGGAACAATATTACTTTGTCGAGAGCTATGAATACAAATACATAAAGTGGACCATGCTATGGTAGGGAAGGGGCCAAGATGTGCCAAAGTTCACAAATTCTTTCCATACCCTTCGTACAAAGCTGGGTATCAAGGATACTGAGTGGAATCTGGTGCTGAAGTATCAAGCTACCTACACAAGTACATCTAGGATGAGAAGGATTTCGTGGACATTTCCTCACTTAGCACGAAGTATCAATATGTTGTCAAGAGTGAGCAGAAGTTTAAAAAATGAAGCAGGACTTTGGATTTGTGAATCGAAAGCAAGTAAAAGGTGCCCCCATACCACAGAAAAAAGTACCAAACCAAGGCGATGCTACCTAGGATAGCCCGCTGAAGCAGCAAGCAAAGAAAAACACCTCAAAGATGAATAAGGACACGGGAAAATAGTGTGATTTCCATAAGAGCTACACTCACAATAAGGGTGAGTGTCCGGTCAAGCAGTCGCTAGTGGCTAAGTTGAAGGTTTCCGAATTAGATATAGGTTCTAACTTTGAATCCGAACTCGATAAGAGAACTAACAAAGGGAAGCATATCATTGATGTAGAGCCCAGTTCCATCATGCCCACCACCAAGATCTAGAAGATTGAGCCTTAAGATCAAGAGGAGGGAGAATGCCTCTGCCAATCACAGATGTGGGTGAAGGGTTCTCCACTACAGTTAATTATCGATAGCAGGAGCTAAAAGGACCTCATTTCAGTAGAGTTCATGAAGCGGCTAGGCATAAAGAGTACAACACATCCATAGTCATACACCATCGGGTGGCTTCACTAAGGATGAGATCTACCATAGGTTTGTGTTGGGGTTCTCTCATATAACTTGGGCTTTAAGTCAAGTAACCAAGGGCAGAGTGAAAGAAAAGTTTTTTGGGTGAGAAACCCAATAGCAAGCATTATCCAAGTTGAAGAATCACCTCTGTGCTACACCAATGCTCACATTACCAGACCTACAACAGCCATTTGATATTGAGACAAATGCCTTTGACTATGCTATTGGTGTGGTTCTTACTCGACATTGGCATCCAATGGCTTACCATAGTGAGACACTTTCAGACACAATATGAAAGTACCCCACTTATGAAAAAGAAATGTATTCCATTGTGCAGACCTATCGTCAATGGACATAGACCCCCAACCTCTACAATTCATATAGACACAAGGGAAGTTGTATAATGATCGCCATTAGAAATGGTCCACCTATTTGCAATAGTTCCATTTGAAAATTAAGTATAAGAAGGGAAGCACCAATAATATTATTTATTGCCTCATCTGACCATTATTACTGGCACTGATCACTATGCTAGACTCCTATGGGCACGATACATCGTGGTGGCCGCATATTTACAAGAGTGATCCAAAATTTGGCAGCATATTCTAGACACTCCTAGAAGGGAAGTAAGTTCCAAATTTTCACCTTTAGGATGCACTGTTATGTCACCTGGGATACATCTGTGTTCCTTCAAGTGAGCGCTCCCATATTATTTTGGAGGCGCACTATGTTCAAGTCGTTAGACATTTCAAAGTAGAGAAAACAATGGCGGTATTGCAGAAGTATTTTTATTGGCTAAAACATCATTGGGATGTTGGGAAGTACATTAGATATTGTGCCATTACCAAACCAACCATCAAGAAGAAAGGCATGTATACTCCTCTACCTACTCCTAGCCAGCCATGGGAATTTGTCTCCATGGATTACCTGTCAATCCTTCCTTCTACTAAGCACAACAATGATTGAATTTTCGTGGTTGTCGACAAATTCTCTAATATGTCCATCATGGCTACCTGTAAGAAGATTATCACAGCAGAGGCCACTGCTAAGCTCTTCTTCGAGCGAGTATGGGTACACTTTGGGATCCCATAGTCCATTTTCTCAGATCGGGATACCATATTCCTAGGTGCATTTTGGTCAATTCTCTGGTCGATGTTGGATACAAATCTTACCAAGTCTCTGACTTTCCATCCCCAAACTGATGTCCAAACAAAGGTTGTCAACAGGATGATCATACACATTATGTGCATGTACAACTTGAAGCATCCACGCACGTGGGATGAAAGCATCCCCTATGTCAATCACAGCTACAAAAAATCTCTCCATAGCTCAACAGGCCACAACCCCTTTTAGCTAGGGCTGGGATTTCAACCATTATGCCCCATTGATGTGGCCATACCATTTGTAGCCACTTAGGTAGATTTGACTCGCATTCAGTCTGAAGCTAAAAGGGCTAACAACTTCATTAAGTGTGTTCAACACATCCACCAGCAAGTCCATGATATATAGGACAGAGCCAATGATAAGTACAAATAGTGCCATTATCAACATTGAGTGATGGACAACTTCCAAGTGGGCAACAAAGTTTGGCTACATTTGTAGAAGGAGTGCCTTGTTGGACCCCACCACAATCTTCACTTACTTCGATATGAGACATACACCATCACCAAGGTGGTCAGTGACAATGCCTTTGAGCTCATCATCCCATCGTTCCTTGGTCTGCACCCAATGTTCAATGTAGATCACCTTCAACCATACTTTCCACCATTGTTGGACACATCTGACATTGAAAAACAACTCACACCAACATAACTCAACCTGGACTCTATGGAACAAGCCATAACTGATGAGATAATAGACACACAGATCAATAACACTCGCCAATAGAGGATACAACTATATCGAGTTGTCAAATCAAGACAACTCCTTCACCAGGGCAAGTGGTTCACCAAGGACTAAGTTCAACAGAAATTTCCTCACCTCATGGAGGATTTGCATGCAATGGGGACCATTAATTCCTAAGGTGGGAGGAATGATCCAAGTGAATATCGATGGCCACCCGCCTATTCCACCTAGAACCGTTAGTCAATTTCATCTATTTCCTTATTCATTTAAGAATTTATGGTTTTTAACATTTTTTTCGAGTCCCAAACTTCCTGAGTAGTTTTAACCCCCTAAACAGAATTTATTTTGGGTCTAAGGCAGGCCCATAACCATAGGTAAGGTCCTGCGGAAAAACCTATATTACTCAAAGAGACCTTTCCAACAAGGTATCGTACACGCCAAAAGGAGATAATATGATCATGTTACGACCCCAAGAAGTTGGCTGCCCAACTAACCCAACGAGGCCCACAAACTCTTGGTGTTACATCTCCTAGGGTTAGGGTTTTGGTTTTCTAGCGTTTTCTCATGTTTTCCAATAATAAATAGGTCCTTGAACCTCATTGTAACATAGTTTAGAGACATCTAGCCACCACATCTCTTCTCAGAGATAAGCTACCATCTCCCAAGATATCTTATTTCCATTATGTTTGTAAGCATAGTTCAAGTTTTTTCTATTAATGAAATGAATTATTTTTTTTTATGCATCTCTATGTTTATGATTATATATGTAATTTCTTGTGTTCCTATTTAATTGCAGATCATAGAGACATTTGGATCATTCCTCAATCTACAACTCTTGGGTTACATTGTCTGCACCACAAGTGTCTAGACACGTCCCACTTCCTTCTCCTTCACCCTTGTCCTTCAGATCCGTAACTGATGAACCGACATGTGAATCCTCTACAAACTTGTATCACATATTTGAAAATTACATGACCAATAATGACCCAATCATCCCCCACACTTTCCCTGAGTTTATAACACATACTCTGTGGTCAAATTTACATCATAAAGGCGATAAATACCCCACTTATCAATAAAATGAAAAAACATAATTGTTTCTTTAACAACCAATGGAAAACACATCATCACTTTTACAACTTAAACTCAAACACATGATTTACAAAATGAGGCCATGACAAGCTACCAAATCTAGTAAAACCATCTCTTACTCAACAAACTGATCCACAAGGAATGTGGTGGATTTTCTTGTTGAACATCTTCACTGCCTATTTTATGCATGGACACTTTTTCCTCAAGGCACTGCTCTGGATGGAGCCTCCAACACGTGGTTCTTTGATGACCACCTCTATTACAATGACTGCAAAAAGTATTCTTCCTCCAAACCTACTTGACCTAATTTCTTCCCTGATGTGGAGAAGTCCTTTCATGCCTCATCCTTTTTCTTATTTCTATTCTCTTCCAGCACTCAACAATTGCATGGTAATGTAAACCAAAAAAACTACATGATTTTCTAGGTCATGATTTATGTTCATACTAACATACTTGTAGTCAAAATGAACTTTAGAATACTTAGACTGTTTATACCTCTCTTGGTTGTCTCTGCTGTGATTCTGGCTATAAGATTTTTCCTTAGCTCTTCCTTTTCAATGTGCATTATCAAGGGATGATGGTGATGTGGTCCCATCATTCTCTTTGTTCGACAATTTCAACATTGTTAGTAAGAAAATGATTATAAACATTGTGAAAGAAAATGATAAATTTACAATTAATAGGAAGAAGAAAATAAAAGTGCCAACTTATTTTAGGATGAATTATCAACTTGAATAAAAGTGCCATTTACTGTATTTTTCATTTTATTTTTAGTTTAATGATTCATAGTGTTAATGAATGTTTCTAAAAAACCCTTCAAGTTGATAATTCATCCTAAAATAAGTGGTTGAACATTTCATTTATGCAATGAGTCTTTGCTGCATCTCTATATTTTATTTCTCTTAGAAAAATGAAATACATAATTCCTCAAATGTGAGGCAGAGTAACTAAGTATTTCATTTAGTTTTACCTCTGTAATTAGTTAGACATGAATTGCAGATTTCACTTTTAATTTTAATTTATGATTTGGAAATAATAGTGAAACAAGAATATAAACTTTGTTTTCATTTCTTTCTTAAGCTTTGCTTCCAAGTCTTTCTCATCTATGTTTTCATTTCTTTCTTAAAAGCTTTGTTTTCATTTTTTTTAGATTTTGAGTAGTCATTACAACAGGTAGATTTAAGTTTTTGATAATTACATTGTAAATAGTTAGGGGTTAAAAGACTAAAAAACCCCCAAAACAACATAAAACATAGAAACAATGAAGTAAGAAGGGTTACCTAGCACAAACAATGCACTACACTTCATCAGTTTACGATACTCGGATTAAAAGACTAAAAAACCCCCAAAACAACATAAAACATAGAAACAATGAAGTAAGAAGGGTTATCTAGCACAAACAATGAACTACACTTCATCAATTTACGATATCCAGATTGATCATTTATGTAGAGAAATTTAGGGCACTAAGTTGACCAAACAAGTACCTCCATGTTTCTAACAGAAACCATGTCATTTGAAAATGAAATTGAAGAACTATCAACATTGTTTACCTCAAATGTCGATGTTGAAATAGGTGATGATGGCTTCGGTAATTCTTCATTGCACTTCAATTCTTATGATGCCTCTTTTGTGGCTCATAGTTGAAGTTACAGTTTTTTTCTTCTCCCCTTTCTCTTCTCGTAGGATTCTTCTCAATTCAGTATTATTTGTTTAAAGACTCTGATTGATCTCCTCATATCAATGATGAGAAGATGACGAAGAGAAAGAATGATCACTAAAAGATGTGAAGGGATCATTGTTCTTTGCTCCTTATTTCTCTTGTCCCTCTCTTACCATCTTATTCTCATAAGATTCATACATTATGTACACCATTTTTGACATCCTAAGGAGGTCCTTGTACATATCTCTATCATCCTCCATTTTCTTTCTTGTTGCAAGTTCTATTGTTCACACTTGTAATTCACATCAGCAAGAAGACTGCTCTGATACCAAACTTAATCGGGATCTCTTCAGCTACCATAATTAACCAAGATCTTTTACTTTTGTGATGTTAGCAAGATTTCATATAAAAGAGCATGGTATACCACATGTTCATACTATAAAGAATATGAAACATGATGAAAACCATCAAATAAGAACAAAAAACAAATTTATAACAGAGTTCACCTAGTGTGGGTTACGTCTTCGGGCCCTAGTGTCAAGAGAGTGGAGTCTACTTCATTAAGTGCTACAAATGATGATGATCTACATGGTAGGTTCTTTTTCATTACAAGGACAAATAACCTCAACTAGAGTGGCTTATCCCTCGACAAGACATTCTCAGGAACTCCCACTCACATGGGTAATTCCCTCAACAAGATTTGCATGTCTCTCCACGAGATATCCTATAGAAATGCTCACTGAAATAAACATTCCTTTAGCATGCCCATCTAACAAAATATCACATAATGTGGCAACAAGTATCCCTCAACATAATAGTAATCATGGAAGTCAACTATAACAACATCATCTCAATGAGTCAAGAATATGATGTACCATAACTACATCATATACCTCCACTTTCGAAGATCGCTGAAACAATCAAAGCTCAGTTGTTGAAATGGTCTGCACCACTGAATTCCTAGTGATGAGTGGTGTAAACTTGGCTGTAAACTTGTCTAATTATGACACGTCAAATTTTGGACCCTTGGGAATCTTGAAGATTCCTCTAAAGGTTCCTTCCTGAAGATGGCCAAAAAATGCACAACTTGGATGAAGATTTTGAGCATACCATTATGCTCCCTATGAAATTCTTTGAAAAATGACTATAAATTTGGCATCATTCTGAAACCCACAAAATTTACCCTCTAAGGGAATATTTTAGATTCAACAAGATTCTCCAAAGATTTTTCGCTGCTAGATGCCTAAATTTCTACTGCTCAGATGGATATTTTCATTGCACAGTTGGACTCCTCGTGAGAAAATGTGCAAAAATGACTATCCACTTATCAAATTCTATCACTAGTATCTCTGGCCCTCAAGGGAATCTTTCTTGGCATCTTAACAATCTCACTCATGGTCTCGCCACTGGTTACATCCTTTGTCAATCCCTTTATCGAATGAAATGATTGGTCTTATGTAGAATATGGCTGGAAAATTCTCCAACAAGTGTTGTTGGTGTGTTGGTTAAGGCGTTGGAATAGAGGTAGTGAGGTTGGGGGTTCAAACCCCACCGACCTCCCATATATAGTGGAGCATTATATTTTACCAAATCATTGGTAGGTTTTATCTGAGCAGTTAATGTGGCATAAGTTATTTGGGAAGAGGCTATAACTACAACCATTGGTGGTCAAGGCACATTGCAGTAACGTTTTCTGATATGATTTGAGGTTTGTATACATAATTTATGATTGCCACATTTTATATGGTATTTGTTACACAGTTGTGGAACCGTTGAAGTGACACTATATTATTTATGGAACCACTCCTTAGGGGTTGGCTTGCATAGGCCAGGAAGGTTCAACCCCCATTGGTTCACCTCCATTCACATTGTGCCATGTAGATGGTGAGTCCCCCTTTGGTGGTTTGCCAATTCATATGTTATATTTGCAATGATTTTTTTGTGTTATGTTTGGTGGGTGTGGAGGGGGTGGTGGTCCGCCACTGGATTTCTTTGGAATTTATAACATGTGATCGGTGGGGTGGTCAGGTTTGGCTGGTTTGACCCTCCCCCCTTTTTAATTTTTGACTTTTATATATATTTCGCCTCATTGGCTAAAAACCGTCGACTAGAAAATAAGGAATATTGGGCAAATTAACCATCCTACAAAGTCGCCTGTTCCAGTAACTGAGTTCCATGCATCAATTCTCAGCCAATGTTTTTCCTCCTTAAGCCTACCACTTGACTATGTCTGACCCAAACTTTGACTAGCAATAACTTGACCATACAAATTTGTATACGAGTGTCATTCACACCATTGGAATTTGGGTGATGAGCACTACGATATGGTCCTAGTTTCACTTCCATTTGACCACTTTGACTTTTGAGCTAGTCTGAGCCATTGATGAGTTATCAGTGTGTCTAGAGCCAACTAGATCATCCCCCTAAGCTTATACTACTACTAGTCTTAAATCTCCCCTTGAGATTATATTTTCTTCTTTTTAACCTCATAACATACAACTCCCTTGAACATATTTGGATAAGTTCCCCCTATTCTTGTGAAGAAAGCTAATGAAGAGACAGGGAGACATCACTCCCAACGTTTTCCTTAAATACTCAAAAGGATCTTAGCCAAGATATTTGGTGAAAATATCAACAATTTGTTCCTTCATAGATGTTTATTCCAACCTCACAATCTGACTAGCCACATGTTCTCTAAGAAAATGATACTTTATTGGTATATGCTTTGTTTTAGAATGAAAAACAAGATTCTTGGAGACATTTATATCATGTGTCTTGTAACACATGATAGGAATGGATTTGTCATAATTTACCTTCACGATTTTCAATGTATTCTTTGTCCACAAAATATGAGTGTAACAAGTTGCTTTTGCTATGTAGTAAACTTTAGCAATAGAAATTAAGATCAAAGTTTGTTATTTTCTCCACTGTGCCACGAGAGAATTTCCTAGAAAGAAATCACTACCACTAGTGCACTTTCTATCATCTACATTGCTAATCCAATCAACATCTATTTATGTAGCTTATAGGAAGCTTTCACTCTTTGAATATTGTAATCCATACTCCCTTATGCCTTTTAGATACCTGAAAAATTATCTTTGCAACTAACAAACAGACTTTCTTGGGAGTTGATTGGTACCTTTATACTAAACCAATAACATGAATTATCTCTATTCATGAGGCTACAAGAAACAAAAATTGCTTCTAATCTTCGGTACAATTTTTATTTTTTTTTACCTCTAGTGATCAATCATCTTTGTTAAGCTTGCATCCACTAACCATAGGAGTACCAATAAGTAAGCACTCTTCCATTTTAGACATCTTCAACATTTCCTTGAGGTACTTGCCATGGGAAATTAACATGCCTTTTTGTTGACTGTTTAATTTGTAAACAAAGGAAGAATGATAGTTCCCCAAACATGGACATCTGAATTTCAAATTTCATTTTAGTTACAAACTTTTGTCTTAAGGAATCTGCATTACTATCGAAGATTATTTCATCAACATAAACAACTATGACTAGAATATTTTCATCTTCAAATTTCATAAATAAATTACTATCAACTATCCTTCATTTAAATATTTGATATTATATAAATTTGTCTAATATATAATACCATTTCATTGTTGTTTTCTTTAGTAAATGCAATTCATTTTTAGCCTGCATACATCCTTTCCATTTTCTAATAGCTAAAAGGCTTCATGTTTCTCGATATAAAACGATTCGTCAAGCTATCCATTCAAGAATCTTGATTTCACATCTATCTGATATAATTTGAAATTATTATGAGAGGAAAATGCTAGAAACATTCTGATTTCCTCTAATATTGCCACAAGACCAAACATTTCCTCAAAATCTATTCCTTCAACTTGAGCATAATCTTTGCAAACTATTATGGATTGTCTCTAACAACATCTGCACCCTTATTTAACCTTTTCCTGAAGACCCATTTTGTATCTATGACATTTTATTTTATTCATCTTGTAACTAATTTCCAATTTCAGTTCTTTTCGATTTAATATAATTACTCATTCATGGCACTTATATTCCAATGCTTAGATTGGCTTGCTTGAGAAAAAAAATTAGGTTCAAACATTGACATCATAGAAATTTATGCTTGACTTGGAGTGCATATTGGTTGTCTTTTAGTTTCCACCTCTACTTCGTTATTACCAGTATTTGACTTTCAGGGTGATTCTTTTGCACATATATTGATGGACATTTTAAATGAACTCACTTTTCCTCTTCTTCCTCTTCTGTTGTTGATTCTTTAAGTTGTTCTACATCCTCTTCTTTGTTGATCTAATTAGGTGGATTAATAAATCTTGGATTATTTCTTTTGAAAGGTAACTCCTCGTCAACTTTTATATAAATATTTTAACTATTTTTCACAAACCTTTATTATATAATATATAGCCTTTTATCTAAATTGATTATGCTAAAAATAACCCTTCATCATTAGAATCAAAATTACCTAAATTTTCATCATTATTTTTTCTGTAACACTTGTTTCCAAAGATTTTGAAGTCCTTTATTGATTTTTGTTTTCCATGCGATAATTCATAAGGAACCTTGCGTTATAGCTCTGATACCACTTGGTGTAGCTCTAACCCACAAATATTATAGATCTGATATGAAAATATAAGATAATACAAATGAACCCAGAATAATATGAAATGGCTCTTTCTTGATCAAACCCTTAAGGTAGGGCAACACCATACATTCACTCCTTAAGAAAGGAAAACACTCCACAAGCCACATGCTTGCTCATACAATAATTCTTTGACAATATTTCTTCACTTCCTCCATGTGGAGCCTCTAGCCTCTATATAGGCCTCATACATGCAATACCATGGATCATTACCATGGTTCCCTCATACCATCCACTAATACCATGGGCCCATTACATTATTACTAACTAATTGTGCTCCCTTACATGATATGGGTTAACCACCTTATTTATTACTATGGCCCATCCCATTATTACATTATTACCTTGGGTACCTCCCTTTGTACCCCATATTACCCCCCAGGTATATAACGTTCCACCCCCTTAGCATGTTTCGTCCCCGAAACATGGGAAGAACATAAATAATAAGATATACTCAAAAGATTAGTCCACTGATACCATGCATGCACATCTAGCCATCCAAGAGAAAGGTGAACCCTCGATCTCGCTGGTGCCTCGCTCGCTTGAGATGGAAGTTTACCGTGGCAGCTCTTCTGTGTTGATGTGTAGTAGGTGGATCGTCGCTCCTCGCTATCCGACATACGAGGGTTGTTTTCCTTGTGGCTAATTGGTTGCCATCTTGTTGGTTGTTTTCTTGTGGGGTGATGTGGGTGATGATATGTTGAGGTTTTAACCCATGGTGTCTTTTTCTTTAATTCACCCTGTTGTGGTGCCTCTTGTGGTGTCTTCTTTTCCAATATGACTTCAACCACTGAACTCTCATCAGATGTGTGAGCACCTGTTACCTTTTTGGCTTCACCCTCCATTTGTGTTTGATTGTCAACCATCAACTGCTCATCATCTGATATGTCAGTCCCTGGAACATCTTCTGCGTCAACCTCCGTGGACTCTACCTGTTTATAGATGGAAATATCCTGTAATGTAATTTTCTTCTTTTTGTACCGGAGCTTCAGGAATTTCTTCTGCACATTAATATTTATAGTACCCATTGATTCCATCCACGGGTATCCCAAAACAACATCCATATTATCTGTCTCTGAAGTATAAAAATCACCATATAACATATACTTATCCAGAGAAATCTTCAAATCCTTATACACTTGGACATCCTCATCATTCACTTGTGTATTTTCAATGTGTTTAGCGGGAATTTGCAATTTTTTTGCCAAATTAACATTGATGAAATTACGCTTGCAACTAGGATTTATAGAAGCAATGATCTTCTCTTTTTGAATCAATCCATGAACCTATAATAAGGAGATACCAACAGAAAATAACCCTTTAACTTCCTTGGTTTCCTTCTTTCCTGTAAAAATAAAATCTTTGCTAGGCTGTGTGTCTATCTGTGTGAACTTATCCACAAGATTTGTTTTACGGTCAAAGTGGTCCATAAGAGTTTTTTTGAAGGCGTCCCAAGTCAAGAACCTTCCATAGCCACATTGATGCCCTTGCTACGATTGCCTTCTTTCATTGTCTAAATTTATTTTTCCCATACTCAACTGAGTCTCATCATCCATGATGTAATACAATCGAAAAAATTTCTCCATTTTTGCTATCCATTTGGTTGGATGAGAGCCATCAAATTTATACAAGTCACTCAAATTCAGACCTAGGCTTGCCATCACCAAAAAAATTGGCGAAAATTTGAAATTGTCACAGTTTAGTCAATATTGCTCAGAATCCTTATTATGACCTATTCTTAGAAATGGAACAATCATTCTGCATCTACCCATATGATAGAGATCTTGATCCAGGCACTAGAATTTCAGATCTATGCTGCAACTCTCCCACCGTCACCAAAATTTCTGCAAAAAGAGCTGATTTTAAATAAGCTATATCTCCCTCATTCGGACTCCGATTCAACTGATTGTTTTTTTTAAATTGGCTATTTTTTCACATAGAATCTAGATCTACAATTATAGTTTGCAGACCTTGAACCAGGACGTCCAGATCTACGCTGCAACGCGCTGCCCTGAAAAATTATCTGCAACCCCACTGATTTTTAAATCAGCGATATCCCCTTCATCCGGACTCTGATTTAACCGATTTTTTTTTTTGAAATCGGGTATTTTTTCACATAGAATCCATATATACCATTATGCTTTGTATATATTACACCAAAACATATAGATCTGATCTGTAAACGCGCCTCCCCCGAAATCCTGCAAAAATAATAAAAAAAATCTCCACTTTTGTGCCCAAGAAAGTGCTCTGATACCACTTGTTATAGCTCTGATACCACTTGGTGTAGCTCTAACCTGGAAATATTATAGATCTGATATGAAAATATAAGATAATATAAATGAACCTAGAATAATCTGAAATGACTCTTTATTGATCAAACCCTTAAGGTAGGGCAACACCATACATTCACTCCTTAAGGAAGGAGAACACTCCACAAGCCATATGCTTCCTCATACAATAATTCTTTGACAATATTTATTCACTTCCTCCATGTGGAGTCTCTAACCTCTATATAGGCCTCATACATGCAATACCATGGATCATTACCACAGTTCCCTCATACTATCCACTAATACCATGGGCCCATTACATTATTACTAACTACTTGTGGTCCCTTACATGATATGGGTTAACCACCTTATTTATTACTATGGCCCATCCCATTATTACATTATTACTTTGGGTACCTCCCTTTGTACCCCATATTACCCCCCCTTGGTATATAACATATTCCATCTAATGATTTATATAAGTAGTTTCACTTGTCCAACTAAATGCATCAATATTACATAGCATTCATAAATAAATAACATGGAATTGCAAATAGAGCCTTAGAATAGGTAGCTATCTAAGTGAAAATGGACATCATATATGGTCAAAAATGAGGGGTGATTACGACATATAGTCTTCACATCCTCCCGAGTAGAAAATCTTGGATTTTAATTGTCCCATTGTATCTTAACTTGGTCCACCAAGTGATGCCTAATCTATCGAACCCTATGGTATAATATGCATATTGGTTTGATCATTATGGTTCCCATGTTTGAGATCTATAATTCCCTCTAGTCGAGTTTTTCGGATTCACTAGAAACATAATGTTATAGGACGGATACATAAAAACATCATGAGTTTTATGTAAGTGGGGTGGTAGTACAAGGCAACAGGACACTGGTCCAATTTTCTCTTTGATTCTAACAGGTCCTATAAATCAAGATGGTCACTTCATACCTTTCTCAAACTGAATAGTGTTACGAATAACTAGAAAATAAAAATGAAAACTTGGTCCGCCACATTAAAACTTCGATTGGTACTATGTGCATCAACATAACTCGTTTTCCTATCCTCTGCTTCCTTTAAACTTCGTTGAATCTATCTTACCTATTCCTCCATTTTGAACAATCCTATCGTGACTATTACTGTGTCTTCCATCTTTTCATCGACTCAATTGTGTCCTACATGGCCTCCCATATAGAGCTTGATAAGGAGGCATCCTAGTTGAATTATGGTAATTCTTGTTATAGGAAAACTCTATCAAAGGTAAGTACCTTTCCCACCAAGTCTAATTATCCATGACATACATTATAGGCATATATAGGCATATATTCTATAACTCGATTTACTCTTTCATTCTTTCCATCTATTTATAGACAATATGTAGTGCTAAGGTTTAACTAAGTCCCCAAAACTAACTGCAAACTTGCCCAAAATATATATGTAAAGCTAGAGTCCCTATCCAAATGATCTTTGTGGGTAACCCATGTAGCTAGATAGCTTGACCTATAAATACTCAAGCCCAAATGGGAGCAGTCTATTAGACAATGTAGTTAGCCACCTATAGATATCAAATATGTGGCCAAAATAGAATATGTTAAGGTTGTTTCTCCAAGAAGAGAGCAGCTCATCCTTCAAGAGTAAGCCATAAAAAAAAAAAAATCAGTTAATGGTCAGGACCACCTTTACAAGTGGAATGACTTCAAATAATATGCCAAGGTAATTAGAGTCTTATAGACAAACAACATAACTCCTCCAAATGGAAATAGTATAAAGATGTTAGGGAATTATCTCCCAGGATCAACGATATTGGCCATAAATAGTAATCCCATATAAACATCTGCCACAATTGTCCATAAATTTGTTATAACCTCCTCAATAAAATGGTGCATCCTCAATCAATGTGCCAAAGTGGTTAAATTCTCATGTACCAACACCTCTCCTCCAAGGAATATGATAAATAGTTGACCCTAAGAGATTGTGTAATGAGGCTAGGACACTCTCCATTATAGTAGTAAAGGATCTTCCCAAAACAAGAGAAACTATATGATACAATGTGAAAATAACATACCAATTGACCAAAACCATGGGTGTCAATGTAGAAGACCATGCAAGGAAGGTCTGAATGCCTCCGAATGCATGAGAATATGCCAAATAAAGGGAGTGATTTCCTCTATCAAGAAAATAACTACTCACAACATGCCACATCATAGCTAAACTATAAATACCCATTGTCATTCTTCTAACAAACCACAACCACTTTTCCATATCATCAAGACATCCACCAAAAGGGACATCAATTATGGAACAAAGGGTAGGTGTACTACTTCAAGGTTCACCAATCAAAATCATGAAACAATAATCCAAGTGAAACCCTATGAACACATGCAAACATGCCCAACAACTAATTCACTATGTGAAGGAGCACTAATTAACCAACAATATTTAAGGAAACTCTTAGTTGATGGACATCGCTCATCATAAATGTGCTAAGGGTAAATTAAATGTTTGAGCAATGTTATGCAAGGCCGTAAATCACATTTCAAACACCATATGTGCTAGATGAAAGCCTCCAAACAAGAAATGAAGATGTGAACCAAGGACATAATGTGCATTATCTAATATGGGATATCAATAATAAATCATAGTAACAAAATCCCATGGTTATGTGATTTTGAGGGCAACGACACTAGGTAAGTGTGCATAAGAACATTTTTCCTTAAGACACCTCAACACTCACCAAAGGTGATCAACAATGTCATGAGGGAAGTGTCAAGGAGAATGTAAACACAAACCATGACTTCCATAAATAAAAACATTAAGATCCATCAAATAATCCTTCAATTGCAAGCTTAGTATAAAGAAGATGCTAATTGATAGTCACTTATATAAGCACCTTTGGTAACAAGATATGCAAAAAAAGTTGCCTATGTGTTATCAAGAGATTCTCTCCAAATTGCCCATTTTAAAGCTCCTGTATCCGTCAAAAAAGGAGATATATTTTCTTCTGTGCAGACCTATTTCACTCGACAATTGTACCAAGGGTGTTTTGTTGAGCAAGGCTACTAGCAGAGTCTGCTTGTCAATTTCAGCAAGAGAAATGGCCATCACAACAATATATGATCATCGGTACTGCAAATAGATTCCTTGTGATGAGTCGAGGTAGGTGTCAAGATCTAGCCGGAAACTTTAGAGAACTAATTGTAAATTTACGACATGTATGAATATGATAATTAATTCAGTGTACAACCTCCAGCTAACAAAGGGATGAAAATTGGAATCTATAAATTAGTATCTGAAGTTGTTCTTTCTTAGACCATTACCATAATGGCTATGAACATGACAGGCTGGTTTGAAAAAGATTATCAAGTTGTACTTGTTTCCTAGAGAAAGGGGACATAATTGTTGGGTAATTAATGAACATTATCTCAATTACCTCCCAGGATTTTTCTCCAAAACAACTTATAGTAAATGACCTGTTTACCTAAAATTTACAAGTTGAGGATTTTCCTTATATAATTCATTTGTAAACATTCACAGAACTGAATTCCATTTATTTAATCCTCCAGAATAGTGATACGATAAGAATAACATGGTTGAATAAGATTTCATTGACTCTTAGGTGGTTGTCTCTTCTCTGTTCCAATATTGTTCTCATCCCCAAGATCCCAGACTATCATAGGCTACTGTTAAGAAATCATATGTGGACGCACCTATGCCTCTGTTAAGTGAGAGTTATTAGTTCCTCCAAATTGAAAATTTTTCATCACTTTATTCACCACAATTGCTGAGAGGGATATTTGTTTTCTAGGAATTCATAGAGACATCAAGGGAAAAATGATACAACCTATCCCTACCCTTCAATAACTCTATGTGACTACTCTTACTAAATTTTAGTTATAGAGGGAAATTCTGTTAAAAAGAAGTATGGACAAACATAATTTTGATTACTGAACATAATTCTAGAGTTATAAATCTGCAATACAAACAGAAGTATTTCATAAAAATGAAGGCACAAAAACCATCTGGCTTCTGTACAAGTCAAATTTCAAATGCAAAGTAAAATTAAGTTTACCAATGGATAAACAAATTCTGGACAGTAACCAATTTGAATTCATGTACATATGCAACTTCTAGAGGCTTTTATCTATTCATCCTTTTTTTTTAACACAAACAATAGGATTCATGGAATTTAATGGACATGATTATAAGACTGAAATAAATTAAATAGAGAATGAAATCACTATTGATTCTCATGCATCCATTCCTTCATTTTCTTACCCTATATTTACCTAAATGCATATGAAACAATTTTCCTAAGACTAGCAATCTCTATTAACTTTGCTTTCACATTTTTTTCTAAAAAATAAAATACAAAAATGTGGACACTGTAACAGAGATAGACAGTAATATTTTCTCAAAAGTTGACCACCAAACCGGTTGCAAATGAGCAATTCACCTGCCATCATAGGCATCCACAATGCGCAAAATGCAAACATGACCAAAGATCTATCACAATTGCTTTCAATGAAACTCTAGCCATCTTACCCAACCTCCATTCATCCATGAAGTCCTCCCTCTTAAACTAACATGATTTGAGATAAGCAGCTCACCTTCTCCCTTGTGTAGTCTCTTAGGAAGTCCACCCTCTCGTGCTCGAGTGCACTTAAGGAAGTCTATGTTTCAATTCTCCTATGAGATGTTTGGAGTAGTAGACCTTGGTTGTATATGGTTAATTATGGCAAGGAATAGGAATTACAGACTCCTAAATTGCCTAGTATCTTTGTGCACACACAAACCATGAGGTTCCAATATCTAGTGTTACATAGGGATGTGCTTCCACAGATGAGGGGCATGTGCCCCCATGTTTCCTACATTTATGGGATGAGGAATTCAATGGGAGAAACGTTCATGGTTTTTGATATATATAATATATAATATATATACATATATAAATATATTATATATATATATAATACATATATATATAATATATATATATATATATAAATATATATAATATATATTAAAGATATAATATATATATATAGATATATATATATATATATATACTAAATATATATATATACAATATATATTATATATATATATATAGGATTTGGATAGGAGCCCCTATGTCAGGACCACAATGTTTCCTAAAATTTTTGGGGTATCTCCACACATTCCCTAGATGCAATTCCCTGTCACTGCATTCACTTGTCTTGGAAATTTGTTGGAATGTATTGAAATTCTCTTCTCTTCTTGGCAATAATCCCTTTTTGCAAAAATATTGGAATGTGATGGAAATTTCTAGCAATGGTATGGTCGTACAATAGGTGGATGAGCATGGTATGAATGTCCCCAATTAATTCACAAGGAGCATAGATTATGAACTATATGGATGGTGCAAGGTATTTTTTTTCTTTATCAATGACAATAAGGTGTTGGGAGAGAATTTTCAGATGTAATGGTACAAGGAAGTTAGGGCAGTGTGATCAACCATATAGGTGGTGCACTAGGGATTACAGGGTGTTTCAGTAATAGTTGTTGCTGAGATCCTACAGTTGATAATGTGTATCAAAGAGAATTTAGCCAATGGAACACTCTCCTAGAGTATATCGTTTGGTGGTGCATTAGGGATTGTATGTAGTTTCATTAATGACAATTGGTGAGACCCTATTGTTTCGTATATCAAAGAGAAGTTAATCAAGTGTACTCTCTCCTATAGAGTATATTGTTCATAAGTATGCTAATGGTGATGGCTATGATTGAGTTATGGTATATTCCTTAAATGCAATGATTGTGGGATATGGAAAATATGGCTATGGTAAGGAATTTGTTGCACATTTCTATCAGATGAAATATGCTAAAATTAAGCCAGACAATCTCACATTCATCGTTGTTTTGAATGCATGCAGTCATGTCAGCCTAGTTGATGGGTGTTTAGGTTGTCGTAGTTACTTCTTTTGAACTAATGGGTGTCAACATCATAACTGTTTTAATTAGGTTGGTAATATGGCTATTTCTTTAAGTTTGTGAAGAAAAAATAAATGATTTAACCTTGTGATTGTTTAAGAAATTTGAGAGAGGGCAAAGAATGGAGTATTAATGTTTCCTATTTGAGCACTCTCATTGCAGTCAAACAACATATGGAAAATTTTCTTAAGATAAAATCGTCAAAACTCCTTGGACCCTTGGGGCGCCTAAATACAATAGGACGATGGACAAAGGGTAGGCATGGGCCATGTATTATAGGGTTTTTTTTGTTTTTTTTTTAATGTTGTTTATTTGTTAGTAGAATTCCATCAACATTTACTTCTGAGTAATTGGCCATTTATTCCTATTTTGGAGTGAATTTGAGAATGGCAAGAAAAGAAAAACAAAAATTCTTACAATGTTTGGAAATTGGACCTGTCGTGGTTAACAGAGAAGCCACTGATTTTATGGTTATAAGTGAATATTGCGACAAAGATAATTCTCCCACAATGATGAGAAGATCTGTTTCAAAGAT
Source organism: Pinus taeda (assembly GCA_000404065.3). NCBI lineage: Eukaryota > Viridiplantae > Streptophyta > Pinopsida > Pinales > Pinaceae > Pinus > Pinus taeda. The sequence goes on from APFE030427099.1 coordinate 140,900, forward strand.
TGAAATAATCCATAAGGATATTCCTCACAATTTTCCCTTTTTTGGCAATCTTTTTATTAACTCCTTGGCCAAAATTCTATCAATTCCCCAAGAGATTTTCTTTTGAAGCTTCGATTAAGAGGATGTTGCACTGCTTCTTATTACATCAAGCAACTTCTTATTACCTCAAGTGAGAACAAAATTGAGAAGCTTAGATATCAACTGGAGTAGATTGATGACTTAGGTTGAGTTTTAAAACTGGGAGCCAAAAGAAGGCCTTGGAAATAGATCTCTTACAACCAGTAGGTAATGTAAGCAGTCCCATTTCATATATGCAAAAATGCATAGTTGAATAAATAGAGGAAAATCATTGGAAAATGGGTTTTGAAACCATGTGATTGTTTAGAAACATGGTCAGAGGATCTCTCTATGGAGGATTTCTCAATGAAGACAGATTAATCAACAATGTTGTAGATGAGGAATTTCTACCCTGACATTCAAGGATGGCTAAGCTAGAAGCAGAATTGCATCTTTCTTGGTAGAAGAAGAATGCTCTGCAACTTTGAAGCTATCTGACTTTCTAGCAAAAAACTCCATTGCTTCAATAGCTACAGAGAAATTGTGAAGCAATTTTTATGTCTATAACTTTTATACAGATAATGTGACTTGGGGAGATAAGAAATCTACATGATGTAAAAGTTTTGAGTTTAGCCTTGATATTGTCGATAACTTGATAGGGATGAAGAATAATGATCATAATCTCTTTGATATTGAAGTAAACAATGGAAAGACATAGAATTTTGTGAGAGAACAAGAGATTATAAATAATTCCCAAAGCAACAAATATTCTTGGATTAAGAACATTCATAGACCTGAATACTCTACTTCATATACAATGTTTGAAAAGTTAGTTATGTTAAGAGGATTTTTCTGAAGGTAGTGATTTGAAAATGGATGTCACAAGTTAGTCCTACACTTATTCCTTAGCATTTCTCGAAGATACTCAATTCCCGTAATGACTCATATTGCCCTTGTTGGTCCCTGGATTTGTAACACAATCATCTCTTTAGCAGGCATATGTAGAAATGAAAATGGTAAGAGAGACAGTCCCGGATGGAGGAAACGCGCTATGTATGTGTTTTGGGGGGAGATTAGAGATTATTACTACTCATTAAACTAAAGAACTCTTTCAAGGAGATGTCTGATAGTTGAAGCCGTTGTAATGGGACTGCCATGAACTTCAACAAATTTCAATTTCCTTGATACCATCTATCAATTTGTATTTGTGTGTTTGGACAAGTGGAAACAACTATTACATGACAAGTAGATCAGTTGAGGCAATTCCAATATAACATGGTTTTTGCTTCACAAAAAAGAGGGACTCAATACAATTAGTGGGAGGATCAGTGGTTCTCAACCCATCTATGGTTGCTCACAAAATTCCTCCAAATGGCACTTCATTTTCATTGGATATTAAACCTAATCGCCCAACACATTATGGGGAGAATGCTTTCTTTGTAATTCAAGTGAATGGAAAAGTTTGCATTGATAGAGCTGAGCAATGTTTAATGACATTTAGAAATCCAGGTATTTTTTTCGAATACAGACCTCGGAAAACTGATGGCAAATGTTTCTTATGTGAAGGTTTCTTAATACGTGAGTATTTTGCAAAAGTTAGAAGTGTGGACATCAGAAAATACTGGCCATTATTTGAAAGCTTACTCAAACAAAGTCTCAAAGAAGGGTGAAACCCCGTGCTTCTACCTCTTGTTAGGCCTATTCACAAATGGTTTTCATGCTTCGATACGTTCGGGGAACATAGGCCCTTCGACGTAGCGTTTGAAAGCTGTGAGACAAAAAATTACTCCTAGAATGTCACCCACATTGAAGATCAACACCTTATGGTTTCTCTAGGGACAAATCTAGACGTTGGTCCATGGATTTCTCAAGATCAACAGCTTAGGAAATTGCACACATTTCAAATCTCAACACAGGAAGACTTATTCCATATTTTGAGAAGCGAATATGCATTCAAAAATATAGAGAACAAAAATGAGATGGTAGGTAATTGTTTGGCCAAGGAACATGATCTAAACCTTATTTTTGCTTCATCTATTAAAGATGGCCAGTAAAAAATTGGAGCTCCAAAATGTGCTTCTATGTCAGATGTTAATACTAAGTTATTCTTATAATGCCTATTTATCTAATTTGTGGAGGAGAGGAGTTTATGCCTCAGCTCTGCAATGTTGGTCTCACTGAAGTGATGCCCTGGATTCCAGTCCCCTGTGGCTAGACCCCTCATCCAAAATGGAATTCTCATTGTATTCCCTCCGCCTCAACCTTCTTTACTCCCCTATGGAAACTCCCGCGCCACTACTTCCCATGCTCTCATTGTTTTGGCCACCACTGTCGTATATTAATGGGCATGGGAAATTTTGATGACATTCAACAGAGAAGATAATTTGTGTGCAGATAGAAGCCAATATGCCATGTTGAAAATAGGACCCAAGAAATGAATAAAAAAATGCAGAGATAAGACGGGTAGTAGAGAAAAGGAGGGAGTGAGGATTGAAGCAACAAAGCTAACCAAGCGTAAAAGCATGCAAGCCATGTGTTAGATGTATGTAGCCATATCTTACATTTGTATAGGTGATGTTGAGTCATCTTCTAGGGCTTTGGACTTAATAGGTCCTCTTTATAGGTCTTTGGACTCATCTGTGGCCTTTCGAGAGAAAACAAGTGCACCTTTTTTTTCATTTAAATTTATGGTCAATGTCATTTAATAATTTAATAATTCATATTTATTTGGTTCTCTAATATATTAAATTTGTTTGCTATATATATAATATTATATATATATATATATATATATATATATATATATATATATATATATATATATAATTCTAGTAGGTAGGCTTCAAGGTCTAGATTTTGAACCTAGGTTTTGATACCATATTCAGGCTCCCTCCTAGGGTCTTCTAACTAAAAACTAAATTTCTTTAATTTTAAACAAAATAATATTGGAAATAACTTATATATCTCTAAACATTTATTTCATGGTAATATACCATTAAAATTTATTTACCACAAATTAAATAAGTAAGAATTTTATTGCAACCATTTACATAAGTAATCAATAAACGAAGGAATACCTATTCCAATAGCTTAGTTGAGATGCTCCAAAGCTCTTGACTCTATTGGGATGCTCCTCTTGACTACCCAACTAGATTTGTGTCCCAGCCAACTTGGAAGTATTTCCTAGCCTAGGGAACCTCCATAGGTTCCCTAGCCCTCTGAGCCCAAGTCCAACTAGATGTAGTGTGTCTAGGTTTACCAAACACTCTCCATATCCAAGCTTGTTCTCTCCCTACTCTTTCTCCACATTCCTCCCCCAAAACACAATCCTGCAAAACAAAATTAAGAGAAAGGATCTCCCCCTCTCATCTCATCATCCTTCCCCTTTTATGTCTCTTGTTGGCATTATGACACAGGTGTTGTCCTTGATGGGAGCTCACTCAGATGAAAGATCACAGTGTAGCATGTCAACAACAAAGAATTATAGATCATACTACAGAGAATGAAGAAAGAGAGGTATACGCAGGTTCACCTTGACCAAGCTACGTATCCACACATGTTCACTGAACACAAGTAGCGTATACATACGCACGCACTTTCACAAAAGGAAAAGCGTGTATATGTTGGAAAACTAAGTTTATTGTCTAAAGTATTTGGCCCAAGGTATTTGGTTTGAGGTATTGACCCTAGGTATTTGGTCCAAGGTATTGGTCCTAAGTGGTTTTGATCCATGGTATTGAGAAAGGCCTAAAACTATTTAAGGAGGAGAACATCATTAGGCCAAGGTTGCAAGTATTGAATATCTGATGAAGTGTGAGATATAGTATGCAGGTTATTGGCTTATGGTGCTTTGTTTGATTTGAACCAAGGATGAACCTTAGCAGTTGATGAGGGATGAGATCTAATGATGGATCAAGATCTTAAGACTTGAAATGAATTATCATTGTGTAGTTTGATCATATATAGTCTAAATCTGAATATTGATGCATGTGTTACTCTGTAAATGTTATGATTTGAATATAACTGAAGTCTGGAATAGCTGCAAAATTATGAATCAATATTTACAGATGTGCACACTATTTGACTTGGATGAAAGTGGGTATGCATGCTAGTTCGACACATGGAAATAGTGTATACCTTATGAAGTATGTTGTAGTTGTTTTTGTTTGTTGTTGGAGAGTTCTGGGCTCTGTTTTGGGTTCTAGTGACTGTATTCTGGAGACAGTGTTCCGAATGATCATATTCATGTTATGGGTTTAGTGATTGGTTGATGCAGATGTACTTGATGAGAGTATTGCTACTATGATGTTGTTGATGGGTCTAGTATGAAAATTGAATGAAACGTGGCCTTCAGTTTGTGGTGTTGTGTTCCAGGAGTATCCAGTTTGAAAATTCATGAAACATGGTCGCTCATAGAAGTGTGGAGTTTTCTGTAGGCTGGCACCGACCTACTAGTAAACATATTGGCTAGTACAAGAGCTAGGGGGTTGTAGCTCCTTTTCAGTAGTAGCTGGAGAACAAGAGAAGGTGGTAGCCTTTTGCAAGTGTGTGCCTACATACTGGTATGAGTATGCGCCAGTACAAGGTTGTATTTTTTTTTTCTTATTATTAAAAGAAGACAGAAATGATAATAGCAGGTGTTTTTTACCCACATTGGGTTTCCACCTTATATCTTTGTGTTCATGTGTGTTTCTTATGTGTGATGCTTTATTCTTCTTTTACTACATTGTCTAATAAATCTGTAATATATTGGTTAAAGTTCAATACATGATAAACTATCTAAATCAGAAGTTTAATGCATATATGTTGGTTGCTTTAAGTACAAGCGTTTGTACATGCTAGTTTACTTAGCTAAAGTAGCATATATAAATATGTTTGGGAAATTAAAATATTGATTTCATAATACTGATTCATCCCCCTCTCAGTATTATTTCCAACAATTGGTATCAGAGTAGGTCCTTCATAAGAAGCTTGATCACTTGAAGGGAGATCCATCATCATGAGTGATCAAGAAAGCATGGGATCCATCAGATCGCCAATCTTTGATAGGACCATCTTTGTTATTGGAAAATAAGAAGCATAACCTATCTACAATCACTTGGGACAGATGTCTGGGAAATTGTGGAAGGAGGATATACATTTCCAACAATGATTCCTACAAATATGACAGGTAAGAAGCAATATGAAACCAATGCTAGAGCTGTGAATACCTTATTCGGAATTCTGTCACAATCAGGGTTGTCAAAGTCATGCAGCTCAAATCACCCAAAGAAATATGGGACAAAATCATTCTGAGCTATGAAGGATACTCTCAGGTAAAACGTGCTAAACTTCAAACTCTCAGAATTTAGTATGAAACTCTTAAGATGCACAGTGATGAAAGTATATCTAGCTACTTCTTACATATAGATGAGGTTTTTAATTGTATGAAGAATCTAGGTGAAGATATAAAGGAAGTTACCTCAATTGAGAAAGTTTTGAGATCCTTGTTTGCTAAATTTGAATCAATAGTGTCCGCAATAGAAGAAAAATAGGATCTGCATACTATCACTATGACACAGCTTCATGGAATCTTAACTGCCTTTGAGATGATAAAAGGAGGTCCATCAGAGATGAGAGAAGCTGCATTTAAAGCTTCAGCAAAAGGAAAGGAAGAACACAATGAATCAGGACATATTTCAGAGGAAGAGGATGAGGTAAACTCTGTCAAGAAGCTTCAACGAGGTTCCAGAAGATTTAGAGGTAAGCTACCCTTCAAATGCTTTGCTTGTGGTAGAGTAGGTCATTATGCTGCCAAATGTCGTCATAAAGATAAACATGAAAAAGGGAAGGAACATGCAAAATGGAATAGAAAACAAGTTGTAAATAAAATATGTTACTATACTCATGAAGATAGCGATGGTTTATCAAATAGTGGTGAAGATGAAAATAGTAATGACTATATACTTCCAATGGCTTATGACAATGATAATTATTGGGATGCTTTAGAAGAAGACAACCTTCATGAAGAAATTTATAAACTCAAAATATGTTTAGAAGAAAAGAATATGATTATAGATACCTTGACAAACCAACTTGCTGAAAAAGAAAAACACAATGAAAAACTAGCATGTGAAATTGTGGGTATAAGAAAGGATCTTGAGAAAACGAAATCTCTCAATCTTAGATTTGCTAAAGGATCAGAAAACTTAGATGAAATTATCAAAATAAAAAATTCTCCTTTGATAAAGAGAGGTCTTGGATATACTGAAGAAGTATCTCAATCACAGAAGCCATTAACTTCCACTAAAAGCTATCTTGATGCAGAAAAGCCCAGTGAACAGTATGACAATCGTTAGCAAAGGCATAAAGTAGATCACTAGGTAAATCAGACTCAATTTCTTCTTAGGATGAATAGAAGCCACAACCAATCTCAGGTAAATCATAATCAATTTTCACCAAATATGAATATCAATACAAACTATAATCACCAGGTCAATAGATTCGACAGTTGTAGGAACTTCTTTAATGGGCAATGTTTTTCATGTCATAATTTTGCACACAAAGCTACTCAATGTGTTGGTTACAAAACCATCACGCCTAGAGAAGCATGAAATCAAAGTAAGGTCAAGAAAAGTTCCTATAATAGCTTTTCTCTTCTTGAAAATGAAATAGAATGCTCAATCTGTAACAACTTTGGTCATGAAGAATCTGAATGCATGAGCAAATTTCAGCAATCATCTCAAAAGGAGAAAAATCCATTAAATTCCAAGATATGGAGAAGGAAGGAATCTCATACAGAAAGATGTGGTATAGCCTTGTATGTAGAAGGACAAGAAAATCAGTGGTACATCGACAGTTGATGCTAAAAACACATGACAAGTGACAAAGAAAAACTTCACTCATATAATTCCTTAGAAAAGGAAAAGAATGTCTCATTTGGAAATGACACTCCTACTGTCACAAAAGGTAAAGAATATGTTTTCTTGAAAGAAAAGGTTAAATATGGAAATGTTATGTTTGTAGACGTTTAAAGCATAAGCAATTGAGTGTCAGTCAAATGTGTGATCAAGGAAATGAAGTGGTGTTTTGATCAAATAGATGTATTTTTTGTGAACTTGATACTGCGGAGACTGTGATTAAAGATACAAGAACTCCAAACAACTTATACATACTCAACAGAGAATAACAACAGTGTTATCTAAGAAAAAATGATGAAAACTGGCTGTGGCATAGAAGATTGGGACATCTAAGCTTTTCTCAAATAAGAAGAGCATGCAGATTCAAGGTTGGTCATGATCTTCCAGATATCAACATAACTGAAAATACAATATGCAAACCATGTCAATTCGGTGAGAAAACTAGAGCTCACTTCATTGAAAAAGAAGGGTCAGCTAGTAAGCCTCTTGAACTTGTTCATACTGATTTATGTGGACCATCGAGGAAAAATTCACCTCATGGAGAAGAATACTTTATTTTATTCGTTGATGATTTTTCCAGAATGTGCTGGATAGTTCTGCTAAAGCATAAATATGGAGCATTTGAAAAGTTCCAAGCCTTCAAAGCTTTGGTTGAAAATGAATCATATCGAAAAATCAAATGCCTTAGATCAGATCGAGTAGGGGAATTTACCTCGGATGAATTATTTGACTTTTGTGAACAACATGGAATAAAAAGGCAATTCTCCATTGCAAGGACTCCTCAACAAAATAGAGTGGTAGAAAGAATGAACAAAATTATTCCAACAAATGGCTTGAGCTATGCTACATGAATCTGGAACTACTGCAACCTTCTGGGGTGAAGCTGCATTCATCGCCGTAACTATTCTCAACCAAGAACATGTTTAGGTTAATATCACTCAAACTCCACATGAACTTTGGTATGGTAAGACTCCTATTGTAAAATACTTTAAAGTTTTTGGAAGCAAATGTTATATCAAAAGGACTGATGAAAAACTTCATAAGTTTGAGCCCAGACCAGATGAAGGTATTCTTCTTGATTACTCTTCATGAAGTAAATGATATAAATGTTATAATAAAAGACTTGGGAAAATTGTTGAAAGTATCGATGTTTTAGTTGATGAAGCATGCAAAAAACCCAAACAAATAGAAACAAAAGATTATGACAATGAGGTAGATGGGGAGTATTTTCCCTCATCAAATCACGATGATATTGAAGAAGAAACCAATGAAGCACCAGAAGAAGAGATAATAGTAGAAGAAAAGACTTTGTCCAGATATGCTCAGAAAAATCATCTAGAAACTCAAATTTTAGGGGATAAGAGGCAGGTGAATAGACAAGAAGAACTATTACAGAAAACTCAAGCTGTCTAGCATTACTATCCTCCACCGAACCTCAAAATCTAAATGAAGCATGCAAGGATGACTGTTGGGTCAAGGCCATGAATGAAGAACTTGAGAAAATTGAAAAGAATAATACTTGGGAATTAGTTCCTAGACATCATGATAAAATATCATAGGAACTAAATGGATATTAAAAAACAAGCTGAATGAAAATGGAGAAGTCATTAGAAACAATGCCAGAATTGTTTGTAAAGGGTATGCTCAACAATAAGGTATAGATTTTGAAGAAAATTTTTCACCTGTTGCTAGACTTGAAGCCATAAGGATGTTTTTTTCTCTTTCTAGCTTTCATAATTTCAAAGTATACCAAATGGATGTAAAATCTACTTTCCTTAATGGAGATTTAGAAGAAGAATTTTATATTGAACAACAAGAAGGATTAATTATTGGAAATTATGAAAAACTTGTATGCATACTCAAAAAGGCTCTTTATGGTCTGAAACTGGCTCTAAGGGCCTGGTATTACCGTTTTGAGAAATATCTACACCAACAAGGTTTTTCAAAAGGTTTGGCAAATAGAAATCTATATACAAAGATTGACACTGATAAAGACTCATTATTGTTGTTTATATTGATGATATAATTTTTGGTAGCAATGAAGAATCCATGAGTCAGAATTTTACATCAATAATGCAATAAGAATTTGAAATGTCCTTGCTTGGTGAACTTACCTATTTTTTGGGTCTACAAGTTCAACAAAATAAAGATGGTACTTTTCTTTCACAAACCAAATATCTCAAACAGATCTTTAAAAGGTACAACATGGAAGATTCTAAATGCGTATGTACCGCAATAGTAACAGGATGCAATCTCAGCTCAAATGATGAATCAACAATAGTACATAAACCAACTTACAGATCCATGATTGGTAGTCTGCTTTATCTAACAGGTACCCAACCTAACATCATGCATGTAATAGGAATAGTTGGAAGATTCCAAGCAAATCCAAAGGAATCACACCTTCAAGCAGTCAAAGTAATTTTCAAATATCTTCAAGGAACACAGAACTTTGGTTTATGGTATCCAAGAGATATAGATCTCACTCTTCATGCATATACAGATGTAGATTGGGCAGAAAGTGTTGACGACAAAAAAAGCACTAGTGGTGGTGCATTCTATATGGGTTCTAGGTTAGTGTCTTGGTTCAGCAAGAAACAAAGTTCAATTGCACTATCTACAGCTGAAGTTGAATATGTGGTTGCTGCATCTTGTTGCACACAACTTCTTTGGATGATGCAAACCTTGCAAGACATTTAGATCACATGCACTTCACCCATATGCATTCTATGTGATAATATAAGTTCCATCAATATTTCAAAGAATCCAGTCATGCACTCCAAGACCAATCACACACCCATCAAATACCATTTTCTACATGAAAAAGTGCTTGAACAAAAAGTCAAATTGGAGTATGTTCCCTCCAAAGAACAGGTTGCTGATATATTCACTAAACCACTACCCGGAGAGACATTTGAATATCTTAGACAAAATCTGGGAGTAGTCGCTACATCATCCTGCTGTTAAATCCAAATTTTTCAGAAAAAGGATATTATACATGACTTTCATGAAGTATAGTCGCGTTCAAACGTGGGTTTCTATGGGTAAAGGAGCATATAGGTGTTTCAGACAAGAAAATAGTGGGGCAGGGTCTGATATGGGTGTTGTGACTGATATTAATGATTAATGTCTATATGCTATGTTCATTAATTCTATATGACTGACAAATATGCTTTGATCATTGGCCTGTTAACAATGCACAGGTAGCACAGGTTCAGGGGGAGCATTAGCCTTCACGTACATTCAACACTGTTTGCATTATGGTTGTTAAGTCCAGCTATGGCTTTAGATATTTATACCATTTTTCACTCAAGTCATGTAAAAGTCTAGGAAGTGATATGAGTCATCTTGGATAAATGATGTAATTTGTATCCCCATTTTACATGGGATGAATGATGTAATATTTCTTGTTTCAATCCTGTATAAGCAATTGGTATATCCCCACTTGGTTGGGTGGATGAGTTAAATTTGGTATATCCCAACTCAGTTGGGATATGGATGTATGTATGAGTCGGTGGTGATAGGAAGGTCATCCTCACATAGTTGAGTAATAAATTCATGTTATTCTTTTAGAAAATATTTCTTGCAGACTCTGCTTGTACTTAGGAAGACCATGGATGGTTTCTGTACATCTCACCATGTACAAAAGGGAAGCTCAATCAAAGATTTTAACATGTACTCATGGGGAGTATGACCAACATAATGTATGTCAAAGGGAGAAATTATCTTGGTCCACACTTTGCCCTTGATGTTAAAGGGGGAGAGTGACCTGGTGTTGTTGTTGCCATCAAGTTCAAAGTGGGAGATTGTAGGCATTATGATATAGCTGTTGTCCTTGATGGAAACTCACTCAGATGAAAGATTACAGTGCAACATGTCAACAACAAAGAATTATAGATCAGACTACAGAGAATGAAGAAAGCGAGGTATATGCAGGTTCCCCTTGACCAAACTGCATATACACACAGGCTCACTGAACACAAGTAGCATATATATACACATGCACTTTCACAAAAGGAAAAGCATGTATATGTTGGAAAACTAAGTTTTTGGTCTGAAGTATTTGATCCAAGGTATTTTGATCCATGGTATTGGTCCAAGGTATTTGGTCTGATGTATTGTCCCTAGGTATTTGGTCCTAAGTGGTTTTCATCCATGGTATTGAGAAAGGCCTAAAACTATATAAGGAGGAGAACATCATTAGGCCCAGGTTTGCAAGTATCGAATATCTGATGAAGTGCGAGATTTAGTATGCAAGTTAATGGCTTATGGTGGTTTGCTTGATCTCAACCAAGGATGAACCTTAGTGGTTAATGAGGGATAAGATCTAATGATGGATAGGGATCTTAAGACTTGAAATGAAAGATCATTATGTGGTTTGATCATGTATAGTCTAGATTTGAATACTGACACATGTGTTACTCTATAAATCTTATGATCTAAATATAATTGAAGTCTGGAATAGCTACAAAATTATGAATTAATACTTACATATGTGTACGTTGGTTGACTTGGATGAAAGCGCATATACACATTGGTTCGACACATGGAAGTAGCGTATAGCTTATGAAGTATGTTTCAGTGGTTTCTGTTTGTTGTTGCAGAGTTTTGGGTTCTGGTGACTGTTTTCTGGAGACAGTGTTTTGAATGATCAGATTCAGGTTATGGTTCCAGCGATTGGTTGATGAAGATGTACTTGATGATTGTATTGTTGTTATGATGTTGTTGATGGGACCAGTATGAAAATTGAATGAAATGTGGCATTCAGTTTGTGGTGTTTTGTTCTGAGAGTATCCACTCTGAAAATTCATGAAATGTGGTCCTTGGTAGAAGAGTGGAGTTTTCTGTAGGTCGCCAGCTACATACTAGTAAACATATTGGCTGGCACAAGAGCTAGGGGTTGTAGCTTCCTTCTAGTAGTAGTTGGAGAACAAGAGAAGGTTGTAGCCTTCTGCAGGTGGGTTCCTACGTACTGGTATGAGTCTACACTTGTTATGCTCTTGACCTACTAGAAGATACGAGAATACCAAATATGTGAAGAAATATACCCAAAACACAAAACAATAAGAAATAACAGCAGGTATTTTATTATTCAAAAAGGAAAGAAATGTTCGCTTGCATCTTCGATGGGGCAACCTCCAATAGAGCTGGGCTCAATTATAAAATAAGACACGATGCTCGTCGAGGGGAGTTTCTATCCTTTATATAGGATTCATACATGTAATAACATGGGTCAATACCATGGTTCTTATTAATACCATCTATCTAATATCATGGCCCATTTGCAACTAACTATGGTCCCTTCTTTAAATTTGGGTCAACCACTTGCAATTATTAGTATGGGCTTTATTGACTCTTTAATTAACTATACTATGACTCGACCCTATGACATAAATAAAGGGGTTAGGGTTGGACCCTAACATGCCCTCCTTTTTATGAAACTAGCTCAAGAAAAGATAGAAAAGATAGATCAACGCCTTAGAATTCAGCCTCTTCAAGGGGGCAACCTCCTTTACATTACATAAATGAACAATTCTTGGATGATACAAATGAAAAGACCTCCTTTCTATATATAGGAGTGTAAGGGTCATGAAATAACAGATTCTACAATAACAATATAAAGTAAGGCACAATAATAACAATAGTGGGCTTCTATGGGGCACAATAGTAACCAATATGGGCCACATGGGTACACATAATAAGTGGGTTGTACTAATCAAAGGGGGTAACTAGCAGTATAGCGGCTAACAATGCCCCTCCTCAAAAAGTGTTTGTCTTGGGGGGGGGGGGGGGGGCGCTTGGAGTGTTCCTTGATGCTTCCTGTTATACTACACTCTTGGTCCTCCCATGTGGCGAATCTTCAGCGCGGTAAGTTCTTCCACTTGATGAGATACTCTGAAATTGATCGATTTTGTAGCTGTCGGGTTCTTGTTTCTATGACTGCTCCAGGGTCCAATATGATTTTTCCTTCCTCTTCAATTTTTGGCAATATTGTAGGAATTGGGATCTTTTGCAACTTTTGAATAAGTGGCCATACTTCTTCGTCCTTCTTCCATTCATCCCTTGCTTCGTTTATCCAATCTGGTTGGATAATAGAAATAGCACAAAAGAATGCATCCAAATCCTCATCCTTTCTTGACAGTGCATTTGCAACAAAAGTTTTCTTCCATTTTCTATAGATGATGTCAAATTCATAACCCAACATATTTGTGACACATTTTTTCTGTTCTTCTAAAGATAATAGTTGTTCTAAAAAGTATTTAGGACTATCATGATCCATTTTTACCTTGAAGAGTCTTCCCATTCGATAAGGTCACCATTTTTTAAGTGCATGTAGTATTGCCAACATTTCCTTCTCATAAATAGCTTGCTTTAGATGTAGCAGTTAAAAATACCAATCACCGACATCAAAGACATTTTCACTACGATGTTGATCTACCTATGTTTCGTTGATTTTCATCGAAGTGGGTTATCCTTTTAAAGTTGCGAGAACTTGCTGTTGATGCTTGATTTTGATATTTCAACTGCTTGACCTTTTTCTTTATATGTCCTTTCTATCTTCTAGAGTTTGAGGAGTGGTAATTTCTTCCAATCCTTTACAAGATATGGTCGGATTCATTTCTTGACGCTCAATGTGATCTTTCACTTCTTGAACATTTTTCTTCTTTGATATGTCCTTCTATCTTGATAGTTTGAGGAGAGGTAATTTCGACCAATGAATTACAACATATGGTTGGATTCATTTCTTCTTTCTCGATGTGATCTTTCACTTCTTGCACCTTTTCCTTCTTGATATGTCCTTCTATTTGAGAGTTTTAGGAGTGGTAATTCTTGCCAATAATTTACAAGATATGGTCTAATTCATTTCTTCTTTCTTTGGGGTGGGGTCCTGGCATATATCCTCTTCTTTTGATGTTTCTTGGTCCTTTTCTTCCTCCTCTTCATATTCTATGTAAAAAAAATTCTTCTCAGTACACTTATGACCTTTAATGCATTTGCTATCACAATTGTAACAAAGCCCTTTTTGTCTTTTTTCTTCCAATTGTTGTGGTGTAACCATTGTAGGTTGTGGAAGGCTAGGAGAAACAACACTTCCATATTTATAGTTGTGAGGGTATGCTTCCTGGTTCCCATAATTTTGCTTTCCACTATGTCACAAAGCCCTTTTACTCTTTCCAATTGTTGTGGTGTTGCTCTAAAGAAGGTGTTGCTCTTTGTGTCCTCATAATGTGATATCGTTTCCTTCGTGAAAATTGACCATGTAACAAGTTGTTTACGAGAAAAAAACCCTTCATACCATAAAAATTGATATGGTTCTAAATATGAAGATGCAATACATACCATTTGTAATAGTGGTACACCATGTAGATCAAAAAAATTTCTCCATCTGAAGTATCCAATTTACCGGATCCTTGCCATCAAACTTCCTCATCTTGCCTTTTCTTGATTTTAGGAGCTCGATCTTGAAATGACTATAACTCTGTACTTTCGGATCTTTAAGTTCTAAAATTGTGACCTGTAGTAGCCCTCTACATCCTCTTTCCAATGCCACCAGTCTGATCCAAATTAGATTCTCCAAGAAAAAGTTATGCATAATCTCCCAAGATGACCATATTATAGACTAGTCCAGTAGAGTGAACTTGTACGACGTTCCACAAGTCACTATTTCGACCTCTGGCTTTGAAAAATATATAGAAGAAACTACAGTCCGTCCTCTTTCTGCAACTTTTTATGAAATTTCAATCCAATGCTTAGAGAAAAGTTATGATGATTTTCCCCAGGTCACCTGTTTGGAATGTAATTCAAGAGTCTGCAAAAAGACACACTTCCTCAAATCATATCTCCGCAAATATAGCGTAAAATGCTCTGAAACGCGGGCCTAATATTTATCGCGATGTCTTCTCAAATGGGTTTTTGTTTCAACTTTTGAAATGTCACAGAAAAAAGTTATAGCGAAAATGCCACGATGACCTGTTTGGAGCAGCGAAACCCTAGAATCCAAGGCTCTCATACCAAATGTTATGAAACCAGCTCAAGAAGAGATAGAAAAGATAGATCAACACCTTAGAATTCAGCCTCTTCAAGGGGGCAACCTCCTTTACATTACATAGATGAATAATTCTTGGATGATAGAAATGAAAAGACCTCCTTTCTATATATAGGAGTCTAAGGGGTCATAACATAATCAGAGCCTACATAACAATAATAATGTAAGGGCACAATAATAACAATAGTGGGTTTCTATGGGGCACAATAGTAACAATATGGGCACTACATGGGCACATCAATATAATAAGTGGGTTGTACTAATAACAATAAGGGGTTACACTAGCAGTATAGGGGCCTAACACTCCCCCATAAAATTGACCTTATCCTCAAGGCTGAAGCTACGGAAACTGTTGAAGGACAGTGGCTGGTTCCGAGGTCGCATCTTCTAGAGAGGTGTATTTCCACTTGACGAGGACTTCCTTCATCATGCGACTGCGCTAAGAACCTATTCAAGTTGGAGCCATATTGAACCTTCTTCATTTAATTCCAGTAGACTGGTTTAAATTCGGCAATGGTTCCCAATCACTTTCTTGAGGCATGAGACATGGAATACTGGATGGATTTTTTTTGTGGGTGGCAAAGCTAGCTTGTAGGCTACTTCTCTGTTGAGCTGAAGTACTTGATACGGCCCATAGAATTTTGGAGATAATTTCTAGCAACCCTTTTCTTTGAGTGATTTTTTCTTATATGGTTGTAGCCTCAAAAATGCGTAATCCCCTTCTTTGAATTTATGTTCTGAATGATGTTGATCTGCCCATTTCTTCATGCCATTTTGAGCTTGATGGATATTCTCTCTGAGGTGGGCTAGCATGGTTGTGCGGTTCTGTAGGAGTTCATCCACTTCTTGTACCTTCAAGCCTCCGTGGATATAAGAAGTAGGTGAAGGAGGGAGTTGACCATAAACTACTTCATATGGAGTCATTTTGCTGGTTGCATGATAATTAGTGTTATACCACCATTCAGCTAGACATAACCATTGTACCCATAGATGTTTCTTTTTTGAATTGAAACACCTAATGTAGGCCTCTAGACATTTGTTGCCTGCTTTAGTTTGACCATCAGTTTGGGGATGATAGGAAGTACTGAGTTGTAGTTGGGTACCTTGTAGCCTGAAGAATTACTGCTAAAAGTTACTGGTGAAGATCAGGTCATGATCTAACACAATTGAAGTGGCCATGCCATACAATTTGAAGATCTAGTAGATGAAAGATTGGGCCACCAAAGCCGATGTAAAAGGGTGGGGTAGGGCATAAAAATGAACATACTTAGAAACTCTGTCCACAACCACCATGATGACTGACTTGTTGCCTGACTTCGGAAGACCTGTAATGAAGTCCATAGAAACCTTCATCTAGATTGAGGTCAGGATGGGCAATGGCTATAATGTGCCTAGGGATTTGACTATTTCTCCTTTGTGGCAATGACATATGTCACACTCATCTACAAAATTAAGAATGTCCTTTTTCATGTGTGTCCAAAAGAATGAACGTCGAGTGCGAGCATGAGTCTTCTGAAAGCCTGAATGGCCTATAGTGGGAGATGAGTGCAACTTCACCAAAATGCAGCTTTTGAGGGTGGACGTTGGTGATATCATGACTCTGTCCTTGTAGCAAAGAATCTCATCCTGCCAAGAGTAGCCATTGTGGAATTTGGATCTAGCTGCAATTTTTTTATGAGTTAGGAGAGAAAAGGATGTGAAAACCATTCCTTGTGAGCTTCTTCAATCCATTCTGGAATAGGAAGGGAGATTACGAGTAGGGTGCTTTCCTCCTCAAATTGGTGTGATAAAGCATCTACTACGACATTTTCACACCCTTTCCTATAAATTATCTCATAATCATATCCCAACATTTTGGCGAGCCATTTATTTTGTTGTGGTGATGTTAGGGTCCCACCCTAACCCCCTTATTTATGTAATAGGATTGAGTCATAGTTATAGTTAAGTAAAGAGTCAATGAAGCCTATATTAATAATTGTAAATGGTTAACCCGCATTTAATGAAGGGACCATAGTTAGTTGCAAATGGGCCATGGTATTAGATATATGGTATTAATAAGAACCATGGTATTACCCTATGGTATTGCATGTATGAATCCTATATAAAGGATAGAAACTCCCCTCGAGGAGCATCGTGTCTTATTTTGTAATCGAGCTCTACTCTATTGGAGGTTGCTCCCTCAAAGAGGCAAGTGAACATTGCTTTCTGAATAATAAAATACTTGTTTTTATTTCTCACTGTTCTATGTTCTCGGTATATTTCTTTGCATATTTGGTATTCTGGTGTCATCTTGTAGGTTAAGAGCATAACAAGTGGTATCAGAGCGCTTTCCATGGCTGGTGGGATCTCCATTTCTTAGCAAATTTTTTTTTGGCTAGAGACGTGTTCTGACGTATTTAAACCATGGGATCTGTCATTGAGCACATGAACCTGCGAAGTTGGGGAGGCATGCACGCAGGAAATACAAGAGGTGGTCACCCTTAATGGACTCCCTTGTAACCCCTGTTGGTACTCGTTCGAGTAGTAGCGCATTAGATAGAACCACGCATGGACTGTCTTCCAAGTACCCTCTGCATATATCAGAAATCCCCTAGCTCCATTGAAACCTTGCCATAGATAAACCGTCGGTCGTCTTGCTGCTACAGTACACCGAGAACAACACTTAGAGGGATTATTCGCCCATACAATAGGGTAGTCAGGTTGTACGGCTAAGAGTACGGTTGATCCTCCTTGGTTAGTGCCCTAAAAAATTGGGCCAAGTACTATTGTCAGACCCTTATGTATATTGCGATCTGTAGCACCTGACACTCGTCGAGACCATAGTTCCCTCCTCTATCTCTAGATCACAAATAATCTCTTCCAGATCATATCTCACAAGTGGGGTTTTGCAGTAGCAGCAACAATCAGTTACACCATTCAGATTTATTAGAATAGCCATTTAGATCTATTAGATCCATCAAATCCGTAGTAGCAATTAGTTCTATCGTTTAGATCCATCCGATCAGCCATTCAGATCTCTCAGATCCATCCGATCCGCTATCCAGATCTGAGTAGTTGTGTGGGTTCCTATACCTGGGTGTGATTTTCGCAAGAATTTTGCTAGCATTGACATTTCTAGGATTTGGCTACTACAGTATTCCTAAGCAAGGAGTAAAACTCCATTAGGAGTTAAAAAAAAAGAAGAAAAAAAACAACGAGTCTGAGACCCCCCCGAGGCACTTATTGGTGATTTAGCCCATAAGAATCAGGGTGATGAGATGAGCAAGGTGGTACCATTCAATTGTTAGTGCCAAAAAATTTGGGCAGTCCCAAATTTCAAGTAAATCGGCTTGGTGCATGGTACAAACTAGAGCTCAAGCTATGGCGAATGAGAGGATGGACAACCTTAAATCATCCTTGAAAAACATCTAATCGCAACTGAAACAATTAACTACAACACTCTCTAAGGGCGAGGTGTAGGCACGCGAGGAGGCATATATTGGCAATGAAAATAGTGAGGGTGAGTCTAGCCAATCTCTTCACCTCTTTTGCACCCCCCAACCATCCCATCAACGACCACCCAAGTTGGACATGTATAAATTTAATGGCTCTCACCCGGCTGCATGAATAACACAAATGGAGTAATATTTCACACTGAATTACATCCTAGATAATGTGACTCAGCTTAGTGTGGGTATCATGTACTTGGAAAATGAAAGATGGAAACGGTGGCAATGGAATCAATGTTGCTATCGAAGGCCCTTGACATGGTATACATTCAAAAAAGCTCTTATGGATCGCTTTAACCATGAATCTAAATTTTTGGGCCGTCTTACTAAGCTCAGACAGATAGGAATAGTGAATAAATATATTGCAGCCTTTGAAGCCTTAGCTTTCCACACTGGAGGTCTACAAGATGAGTTCTACAAGGAATTTTTTGTCAGTTGTCTCAAAGAAGCCATACAAGCCCACATCCGACTGCACCACCCTAGCACATGGTTGCATGCTTGTAGGATAGCTTGTGAAGTCAAACGCGCGTTGGCAGCACAGTCCAATCGCCCAAATTTTATTGCTAAGGGGCACACCCCACAAGCTCAAAGCACTACCCAGACACTTGAGGTTCAAAAGGTGTCACCAGCAGAAATGTCGAAAAGAAGAAAGAAAGGATTATGTTACCACTGTGATGAGAAATACTCCCGCAGGCATAAATGCAAGGAGCCCAATTTTTTCAAATTGATGCTACTGATCATAGTGGATCAGAGGAAGCTCCACCACTTGATCAACTAGAGGAGGAAGAAGAGGACAACTAGCAGGACAATGTACCTAAACAACCAATTATATCGCTGCATGCTTTGGCAGGGTTTTCCTCACCTCAAACTCTAGACATCAGAGGTTTTATCAAGCATCGACCAGTAGTAGTCTTGATTGATAGTGGAAGTACACATTATTTTATCCATCAAAGAGTCACGGAAGCAGTGCATTGTTTTCTCCGAGCAGTTTCTAACTTCCAGGTCCAAATTGTTGATGAGGGAATAATGAAATGCGAAGGTTGGTGTGAAAATGTCAAACTTCAAATGGGGGAATTATCAATTAAAGACCCACATGTTTTCCTTACACATGGGAGGGTGCGACATTGTCCTTGGTGTTGAATAGCTTCACACACTTGGCCTACTCACAATGGATTTCCAGGAGCTATATATGAGCTTTAAGCAGAACAACCACACACATACCCTCCGTGGACTCCAGGCGGGAGCTCCCTCTATCATTAGCTCACATTGGATGGAAAAATTATTAAAAAAGGGCCACCATGGAGTCATAGCTCAATTTAATGTCATCCAGCCCTGCGAACCCAATCCTATGCATATTCATCCTGAGATACAATAGATCTTAAACAACCATCTGCCAGTCTTTGACAAGCTTCATGAGCTTCCACCCTCGAGAGTGGAACATGTTCATAGCATTACTTTGGTCCTAGGGGCCCAACCACCAAATGTTTGCCCATATAGATATCTGTTTGCCCAAAAGAATGAAATAGAAAAAATAATGAAGGAACTCTTGGAAGTAGGCGTCATTTGTCCCAACATTAGTCCTTATTCATCGCCAGTGGTCATGGTGCTCAAGAAAGATGGGGAATGGTGTATGTGTCCAGACTTCAAGGCCCTTAATAAGTTGACAATCAAAGATAAATTTCCCATCCCGGTTGTTGATGATTTGTTGGATGAACTAAATGGGGCACAATTCTTTACTTAGCTTGACCTTCACTCAGGATACCACCAAATCTGCATGAAAGAAGTAGACATCCCAAAGACTACTTTCGAAACTCGTGAAGGGCATTTTGAGTTCCTGGTTAGGCCATTCGGTCTTTTTAATGCCCCATCCACTTTCCAGAGCCTTATGAACCACTTGCTCAAACAATATCTTAGAAAATTTGTCCTTGTTTTCTTTGATGACATCCTCATCTACAGTTGCACCTGGACCAGACATCTTCAGCATGTAGATCTTCTCTTGCAACTGCTCCACAAGGATAAATTATTTGTCAATATGTCCAAGTGTTCTTTTGTCATGGAAGAATTTGAGTATTTGGGCCACATTGTGGAGCGTGAAGGTGTCAGGGTGAACCCTAAGAAGATCCAAGCCATGTGAGATTGGCCTCAAACTAAGACCTTAGAGAGCCTCAGAGGATTTTTGGGTCTCATAGGCTACTATCACAAATTTTTCCGCAATTATGGTCACACTGCTAGGCCCCTCACTCAATTCCTCAATAAAAATTCATTCCTCTAGAATCATGAAGCACAAAAAACCTTCACAGCTCTCAAACATGCCATGTGTTCCACTCCAGTCTTAGCACTACCCAACTTCACCAAATCTTTTGTGATTGAATGTGATGCTTCAGGTAGAGGTATTGGGGCAGTTTTATTGCAAGAAGGTCGACCCTTGGCTTTCACGAGCCAACAACTAAGTGGGAAGAATCTGGGACAATCTACCTATGAGAAGGAGATGATGGCCATCTTACATGTGGTAGATACCTGGCGACCATACTTATTGGGGCAATGTTTCAAAATCCGCACCGACCATCAAAGCCTCAAATATTTTTTGGAGCAATGCCTATCCTCACCACAACAAAATAAATGGCTCGCCAAAATGATGGGATATGATTATGAGATAATTTACAAGAAAGGGCGTGAAAATATTGTAGCAGATGCATTATCCTAGAAATTTGGGGAGGAAAGTACCCTACTCGTAATTTCCCTTCCCATTCCAGAATGGATTGAAGAGGCCCAAAAAAAATGGTTTTCACATCCCTGGCTCTCCCAACTCATTAATCATTTGCAGGTGGATCCAAATTCCACAGCAGGCTACTCATGGAAGGATGAGATTCTTCGCTACAAGGATAGAGTCGTATTATCACCAACATCTACCCTCAAAAGCCGCATTTTGGTGGAGTTGCACTCATCTCCCACTACAGGACATTTAGGCTTTTAGAAGACGTATGCTCAAACTCGAAGCTCTTTTTTTTCGGACAGGAATGAAAAAGGACATTCTTACTTTTGTAGCTAAATGCGATGTCTGTCAGTGCCACAAAGGAGAAACAGTCAAATCCCCAGGCACATTATATCCATTGCCCATCCCGACCTCAATCCGGATGAAGGTTTCTATGGATTTCATTACGGGTCTTCCAAAGTTAGGAAACAGGTCAGTCATCATTGTGGTTGTGGACAGGCTTTATAAGTATGCTCACTTTTGTGCCCTACACCATCCTTTTACACCGACTTTGGTCGCTCAATATTTCATGGATCAGATTTTCAAATTGCATGGCATGCCCAATTCCATTGTGTCTGATCATGATCTGGTCTTCACCAGTAACTTTTGGCAGGAACTTTTCCAGCTACAAGGTACCCAACTACAACTCAGTACTTCCTATCATCCACAAACTGATGGTCAAAATGAATCAGTCAACAAATGTCAAGAAACATACCTTAGGTGTTTCACTTCAAAAAAGCAACATCTCTAGGTATAGTGGTAACCACTAGGTGAATGGTGGTATAACACCAACTATCATGCCACCACCAAAATGACTCCATATGAAGAATTTTATGGTTAACTCCCTCCTTCCCCTACTTCTTACATCAAGGGATGCCTGAAGGTACAAGCAGTGGATCAACTCCTACAGAACCGCACCACCATGTTGGCTCACCTTAGAGAGAATCTTCATCATGCTCAAAACCACATGAAGAAAAAAGTAGATAAACATCTCTCAGAACGCCAATTTCAAGAAGTGGATCATGTATTTTTGAGGCTGCAACCATATAAGCAAACATCACTCAAAGAAAAGGGTTGTCAGCAACTATCTCCAAAATGCTACAGACTGTATCAAGTACTTCAGCGCATTAGAGAAGTTGCCTATAAGCTAGCTTTTCCACCCACTGCAAAAATCCATCCAGTTTTCCATCTCTCATGCCTCAAGAAAGTGATTGGGAACAATTGCAGAATTCAAACCAATGTACCTGAACTCGATCTAGAACGGTAAATTTGGCTCCAACCTGAACAAGTTCTTGATACATGAGAAAGGCACCTACATGGCTACATGATCAAGGAAGTCCTCGTCAAGTAGAAAGACACTTCTCTGGAAGATGCAACCTGGAAACCAGCCACTATTCTTCAGCAGTTTTTGTAGCTTCAGCCTTGAGAACAAGGCTATTCTTATGGGGGAGGGCATGCTAGGGTCCCACCCTAACCACCTTATTTATGTAATAGGATCGAGTCATAGTTATAGTCAAGTAAAGAGTCAATAAAGCCCATATTAATAATTGTAAGTGGTTAACTCACATTTAATGAAGGGACCATAGTTAGTTGCAAATGGGCCATGGTATTAGATAGATGGTATTAATAAGAGCCATGGTATTTCCTGATGGTATTACATGTATGAATCCTATATAAAGGATAGAAACTACCGTCGTGGAGCATCGTGTCTTATTTTGTAATCGAGCTCTGCCCTATTGGAGGTTTCCCCCTCGAAGAGGCAAGTGAACATTATTTTCTGAATAATAAAATACTTGTTGTTATTTCTCATTGTTCTATGTCCTGGGTATATTTCTTCGCATATTTGGTATTCTGGTATCGTCTTGTAGGTTAAGAAAATAACAGGTGAGAATAAGCATTACTCCAAAAAAATATTTAAGGCTTTGATGATCTTTGTGGATTTGGAAACATTGCCCCAATAAGTATGGTTGCTAGGTATCTACTGCATGTAAGATGGCCATCATCTCCTTCTCATAAGTAGATTGTCCCAGATTTGTCCGACTTAGCTGTTGGCTAGTGAAGGCCAAGGGTCGATGTTCCTGCATTAAGACCACCTCAATACCCATCCCTGAAGCATCACATTCAATCACAAAAGATTTGGTGAAGTTGGGTAGTGCTAATATGGGAATGGAACACATGGCATGTTTGAGAGCCATAGATGTCTGTTGCACTTCATCATTCTAGAGAAATTATTTTTTCATGAGAAGGTGAGTGAGGGGTCTAGCAATGCGACCATAATTGTGAACAAATTTTTGATAGTAGCCTGTGAGACCCAAGAATCCTCTCAAGCTCTTCAAGGTCTTTGGTTGAGGCCAATCCTGCATTGCCTGGATCTTTTGCAAGAGCAGATCTACATGTTGAAGATGTGTGGCACAGGTTTGGCTGTAGATGAGGATGTCATCAAAGAAAATGAGGACAAATTTTCTGAGATATGGTTTGAGCAGGTGGTTCATGAGGCTCTGAAAAGTGGATGGGGCATTACAAGGCTAAATGGCATGACCAGGAATTCATAATGCCCTTCATGAGTTCGACAAGCAGTCTTTGGAATGTATACTTATTTCATGCGAATTTGGTGATAGCCCAATCGAAGGTTGAGCTTAGTAAAGAACTGAGCCCCATTTAGTTCATCTAGCAAATCATCGACAACCAGGATGGGAAATTTATCTTTGATCATCAGCTTGTTGAGGGCCCTGAAGTCTGGACACATGCGCCATTCCCCATCTTTCTTGAGAACCATGACCATAGGTGATGAATAAGGACTAATGCTAGGACGAATTACACCTGCTTCCAGGAGTTCCTTGATGATTTTTTCAATTTCATTCCTTTGGGTGAATAGATATCTATATGGGTGCACATTTGGTCACTGGGACCCTGGGACCAAAGTAATGCTATGATCATGTTCCCCTCTCGAGAGTGGAAGCTCATGAGGCTTGTCAAAGACCGACAGACTGTTTTTTAAGATCTGTTGCATCTCAAGATGAATATGAAGAGAAGTGGATTCGAAGGCTTGGATGGCATTAAGTTGGGCTATAACTCCACAATGGCCCTTTTTTAACAATTTTTCTATCCTATGCGAGCTGATGATAGAGGGAGCACCCACTTGGAGTCCTCGGAGGGTATGTGTGTGGTTGTTCTGCTTAAAGCTCATATATAATTGTTGGAAATCCATTGTGATTGGGCCGAGTGTGTGGAGCCATTCAGCACTTAAGACAATGTCACATCCTCCCATGTGTATGGCAAACATGTGGGTCTTTAGCTGATAATCCCCCATTTGAAGTTTCACATTTTCATCACAACCTTCACATTTCGTTGTCCCCCCATCAGCAATTTGGACATGGAAATTAGAGACTATTTTGAAAAAAAATGAATTGCTTCAGCAACTCTTTGATGGATAAAGTTATGTGTACTGCCACTATCAATCAAGTCTACTATAGGGCGATGATTAACAAAACCTTTGATTTTGAGAGTTTGGGGAGAAGAAATCCTTGCCAAAGCGTGAAGCGAGATAACTGGTTCGTTTGGTGTAGCGGGGAGCACATTTTCCAACTGGTTGTCCTCGTCTTCCTCCTATGGTTCCTCAAATAGTTGGGCTTCCTCCTCTGAACTGTGATCAGTACCATCAATTTGAAAGAACTTAGGTTCCTTGCATTTATGCCCTGGGGAGTATTTCTCATCACAGTAGTAACACAATCCTTGCTTTCTTCTTTCCGCCATTTCCACTAGTGACACCTTTTGAACCTTAAGTGTTTGGGTAGTGCTTGGAGCCTGGGTGGGGTGACCCTTGGCTATGAAATTTGGACGAGTCCACTGAGCTGCTAACGCATGTTCTACGTCATGAGCTATCTTGCAAGCATCGAGCCATGAGATTGGGTGTTGCAGTTAGATGTGGGTTTGTATGGATTCTTCGAGACTTCTAACAAAACATTCCAAGTAGAACTCATTTTGTAGACCTCCTTTGTGAAAGGCTAAGGCTTAAAAGGTTGTAATATATTCTTGCACTATTCCTATCTGTAGGAGCTTAGTAAGATGATCCAAAAAATAAGATTCATGGTTGAAGCGATCCATAAGGGCTTTTGTGAATACCTGCCAAGTCACGGGCCTTCCATAGCAATGTTGATGCCACTACCACCATTGTTGTCTTTCGTTGTCCAAGTACATGCTACCCACAGTAAGTTGAGTCGCATCATATCTGATGTGATTCAGTGTGAAATATTGCTCCATTTATGCTAGCCATGTGGCCAAATGAGAGCCATCAAATTTATACATGTCCAACTTGGGTGGTCACGACTGGCAATGTTGGTGGTTGCCAAAGAGGTGAAGAGAATGGCAAGACTTGACCTCAATGTTTTCATTGAAAGCATATGCCTCCGTTTGTTCCTCCGATTTTCCCTTTGTGAGTGTGTTAGCTAAGGTCTTGATCAATGTCAGTACTACATCCAACTTTTGTTCAAGGGTGCAGATCTTCTCATTGGCCATAGCTTCCTCTGATTTGTACCATGCACTGATCCGGTGCACTTAAAATTTGGGACCACCCAAAATTTTTGACACTAACAAGTGAATAGTACCAACTTGGTTAGCTTGTCGACCTGATTCTTATGGGCTATGTCTCCTATAAGCATCCCAGGTTTACTCCTCGCTTAGGAATACTATAGTAGCCGAATCCCAGAAAATTCAATTCTACCTAATGTGCTGTGAGAATCACGCCCAGGTATAGGGGCCCACACAAATAGTTTGATTTGTCGACTAACCCTCAACTATAGAGTATGAGTAGGAATGTGATGGTGATTGAACCTTGACTGCTAGATCTTAATGGCAGATCTGATAGATCTGATTGGCAGATCTGATAGATCCGAATGGTGGATCTGAGAGATCTAAATGGTGGAACTGATTTTTGGAGCTACGACAAAACCCCACCTACTAGATCTGATTTGGAAAAGATGATGAGTGATGTAGAGAGAGACAAGGGAATGATGGTCTCAAGGAGTGTCAGGTGCTACAGATTACATTATACATAAGGGTCTGACAGTAGTACTCGGCCCAATTTTTCAGGGCACTGACCAAGGAGGATCAACCGTACTCTTAGTCGTACAACTCGACTACCCTATCACATGCGTGTGTAATCTTCCTGAGTGTTGTTCTCTGTGTACTGTAGTAGCAGGATGGCTGACGGTTTATCTATGGTGAGGTTTCAAGAGAACCTAGGGGTTTCCAATATACCCAAAGGGTACTTGGAAAACAATCTGTCTGGAGTTCTATCTAATGCGTTACTACTCGAAGGGGTACCCACAAGGGTTACAAGGGAGTCCAAAATCTTGACCACCTCTTCTATTTCATGCATGCATACTTCCCCAAATCTGTAGGTTTATGTTCTCAATGACAAATCCCAGGGTTTAAAGATGCAAGAACATGTCGCTAGCCATTTTTTTTTTCTAAAAAAGGAGATTGCACCATCCATGGAAAGTGCTTCGATGCCACTTTTATGTTCTTGACCTGTGAGAAGATACCATAATATCAAATATGCGAAGAAATATACCCAAAACACAGAACAATAAGAAGTGACAACAAGTACTTTATTATTCAGAAAGGAAAGCAATGTTCACTTGCCTCTTTGAGGGGGCAACCTCCAATAGAGCTGGGCTCAATTACAAAATAAGACACGATGCTCCTCGAGGGTAGTCTCTATAATTTATATAGGATTCATACATGCAATACCATAGGTCAATACCATGGTTCTTATTAATACCATCTATCTAATACAATGGCCCATTTGCAACTAACTGTGGTCCCTTCTTTAAATGCGGGTTAATCACTTACAATTATTAATATGGGCTTTTTTGACTCTTTACTTAACTATACTATGACTCGACCTTATTACATAAATAATGAGGTTAGGGTTGGACCCTAACAGTACCAGTACAATATTGTAAACAAATTTTCTTATTATTGAAAGAAGACAAAGATGACAACAACAAGAGGTTTTTACCCACATTGGGTTTCCACCTTATATCTTAGTGTTCATGTGTGTTGCTTATGTGTGATGCTTTATTCTAATTTTACTACACTGTCTAATAAATCTCTGATATACTGGTTAAAGTTCAATACATGACAAACTGCCTAATTCAGAAGTTCTTTGCATATACGTTGGTTGCTTTAAGTACAGTCACGTGTACATGCTAGTTCACTTAGCTGAAGTAACATATATAAATATGTTTCAAAAATTAAAATATTCATCTGATAATACTGATTCAACCCCCTCTCAGTATTATTTCCAACATCTCTTCCTCCCATCCACGTCAACAACTTATCATAATGTCATCACTACCCCCTCATCCTTTCATTTAGTATCCTTGAATTTTCTTACCATATCTTGTTCAAGTAGATTTGAGAAGACATTTTTGGGATAAGATATGGATATTTAATTTGGAAATTAATTGGTGAAGACCATATCTTCTCCCAAGTAGATTTTGAGAAGAGATTTTGGGGATACGATATGAATACTTAATTTGGAACTTAATTAGAGAAGACCATGTCTTCTCCCAAGTAGATTTTGAGAAGACACCTTGGAATATGGATATTTAAGTTGTAATAAATGGAAGGAGACCATATCCTTCCTAAATTAAATTTGAAAAGACAACTTGGGAATTGATTAATAACAATCACTAAATTTATATCAATAAATAAAATTATTGTTTCACAAATGTAAGTATATACCAATATTTTTTTTAATAATTATAAGTCAATATTTTTAGGTAATTTAAACACTAATAAAATTTGCATGATAAGATTAAGCAGGGCATTACAATTCAGTATCGTGAGAACCTTCCAAGATAACTGGGGAATACAACAAAAAACCATGTGTTCAATAGATGGAGGTATGTCCATAGGATTGTTCAGTATAGAGACCGATCCGTTGTGCTCTGGGAGGTCAAGAAGCATCAATTCTACAAAGAGCGTGAAAGATGGTCCGAAGCAGTTATGTTTTAAATTGAGGTCAACTGTTAGCTTGAAGATGTGATCGTGAAGAAAGAGCGGTGTTTGCGAGATTCCAGAGTGGATGTGGGTGCTAATGAAAACTAGTTAGACATATATCATACTATTGTTGTAATATGTGTTTTTAATGTTTTCCATGTAAGCATTAAGGGAGGCTGTTGGAAGCAGATCTGAGTGCTGATGAAGACCAGTCAGACATATATCATATTGTTGTTGTAATATGTGTTTTTAATGTTTTCCATGTAAGCATTAAGGGAGGGTGTTGGAATTAAAGCTTCCATGTCATGCGTAGTTGTCATTTTGAGTCCCTAGGTGTTAGTCTAGAAGTTGTTGATTCCAATGTATGAGTTGGAGTCATGATCTATATGTGTCAAAGTTAGTATTCTATGTTCTATATATTTGTATGCATGGTGATCAATAAGAGTATCATGTGTGATTTGTTGTGCGGAATTAAGAGCTCTCTGATCTCTCTCTATTTCTAATAATAGAATGTACATATGTTATACATAAATACTATGACTGTACCTCTACATATTACAATTATATGACTTTTACTTTTGTTTAATCTCTTTTTTTGATAACTTAATTCATTAACACAAAATACATATTAATGTTTTCCAATAATTTTTTTTTTTTTTCAATCATATATATATATAACACTATTATAAATTAAACCTCTACAAATACAACTCATTTTTATGATCTTAAAACCTTTAAAGAATAAACCATCACATTGGCTAGTTTAATGACTTAGACATCAATTACAAGTCTTACATTAATATGCCTTTCCCTTCATATGCATATCATTATTTTATATATTGTTTTATCATTTAAATACTTAATATTACATAATACATGCTTATACTATATATATTTATATATATATATATATATATATATATATTATATATAATAGCTCAATATTAAAATAATCAAAATTAATATATAGAAAAATTAAACTAACTTAACTTGTAAATTTATTTGTGTTATTTAAAATATAAAATCATCAAATATATGTTTCAAAATCTTTATAGAAATCAATAATTCCTAATTTTTATTACTTTCCTTGATAAAAAATTGAGGGATCACAAAGAGACTGTACACACAACAAACCAAGCTTCGATATCTTTATTGATCATTAGAGATACAAATATATAGCACTTAACACACTGACTTCAACACATATAGATGAGGACTCCAACTCATTACATAGGAAGCAAGAGCTTCTAGATTGATGCCTAGGGACTCACATTGACAACTAGGCATGAGATACAAGCATTACTATCAACACCCTCCCTTAATGCTTACATTGAAAATATTAAAAAACCCATACTATAACAATAAATAAATGTTTTTCAGATCTATCTGATATGGTCATCATGAACACCCACACCAACTCTGGAATCTTGCAAACACCGCTCTTTCACCACCACGTCTTTGAGCTGTCACTTGA
This sequence comes from Pinus taeda, assembly GCA_000404065.3. Classification (NCBI taxonomy): domain Eukaryota; kingdom Viridiplantae; phylum Streptophyta; class Pinopsida; order Pinales; family Pinaceae; genus Pinus; species Pinus taeda. The sequence goes on from APFE030427099.1 coordinate 170,625, forward strand.
TCTACATTTAAAACATAATTGTCTCTGACCATCGTTGATGAAATTTGTAGAATTGACGCTTCTCAACCTCCTAAAGTGCAACAGATCAGTCTCGATACTTAACCATCCTTTGGAACTACCAACATCTGTGAATCCACGACCCTCTGCAACCTTCATCAGTTATATAGGACAACATTCTGGATACAAAATGTATTCAGCTGACAATTCTACAACTTGACCTTATAAAATAACCTGTACTAACACTCTTAGAGCATGACAAGTCACACCAGCTTGACCTTATTAAGAACTACCTGTGACTAATGCTCCTGGAGCACGATGGGTCACATTAGTCTATTGAATAATTATTCTGTTCTTTGTGGTTTTGCATCATTTGATTTTTATGAACAATTTTTTTTTTAATACATACCAACTAATCATCCCTTGAATTCCTTTAATAAAATCAAACCTTTAAAGTAAATGAATGCACCATAAAGTGAATACAATATTTAATTATTCCATTCACTCTAACGCCCACTACAATTTACGCCCTCCAATGAGATCAAACCTCGATCTAAATGAATTGTCCATTACTGATGTGCTAGATCTTCTCCATGCGTCATTCACTGCTCATTGAAGAATGATTCCATTATTTGCTATCACCGTTGTCCAGATTTACACATTGAAGAATTAAAAGTGCAGGAGAAGTGATACCTCATCGGAATTCATCATGAACTCCTGAACTTCACCCTTATCAATGCACTTGCCCACAGTTCCATCACAAATCTGGGTTCCACAGGTGTTATGTCGTCAAATATTATCTTCAACATTTTGCACATCTAACCTGAGATCACAGTTTTGCATCGAATGAACCAAGCCACCCATTTGTTATGAACAGAATCACATTGTAGCAGAAGAAACACAACAACAAATCCCTTTAGTTATCGAATTGTTTGCAGCAGAATATGGAATCTTTAACACAATATTTTTCTTTGAAAACTCACAATGGATCAGCTCAATACTTCAATAAGCATTCAACATATAGATCTATAAAACCAAACACTAATACACTACTAATCTCGCTCAAACATACACTGAACAGATATATAAATGAAAAATAATATAATTTACTCACACAACACAATCTCCTATTCTATTTTATTCACAGAGAAATAATATTCAAGGATCTCTCATCTTCTTAGCTTTCCCTTGAGGGAATGAAGCCAAATCTAGCTCTGATACCAAATTAGAAAATAGAGAGAAAGAAAAGAGATCCATTAAACACAACACCAAACACAACATGTCTTATTGATTTCACAAACATTACATATATAATAATAAATGATCTTTCTAGATCCGAAAATAGTGGATCTAGACTACTAAAAATAGGTAGTACACCTATTAACCTAGGTACTTACACAATACAACTCAAGACAACTTGAAAACATTACTTCCAACATTACCATATCAAAAGAAAAGGTTATTAACTTACATTTACCACACTAATTCTATATTATATTAATATTAATTATGTGATCATTTCTAAGTATGTAAAACAATATTGATGTAATAACCGTCTTTCATTTAGAATAGTTCGAAGTTTATCCTTATAATTAAAAGTAGAGATTTATGATTTGATACAAGTTAACAACATGATTTTAGATTAAAAGAACGCTCTTTCTTTTGCTAAGCTATTAGGGAAATTGTAAAAAAGGTTACTAGATTAGATTTATCATATTAATTTTATATAAATATTAATATAAATTCTATAATCACTCAAATAACTTTGTAGTAATTATCTTTCATTTACATCTTTATTAATATTGATATTAGTTCATCGTCATTTTCTATGTAGAGGAATAACTTTGTAATAACTATCTTTGTAATAACTACCTTTCATTTACAATAGTCCAAGATTTATTCTTGGTAATTAAAAGTGGAGATTTATCATGTGATACTTCGTGATGAACATAGACATAAGTTATGTAACATTGATTTTAGATTACAGGAACACTTAATCTTTTTTCAATTTATTAGGATAGTTGTAATCGATATTATTAAATACTTAGATCATAATTTTCTTATGTTATCTATTTTTTATTATAGATATATATGTTTTATTATAATATTTATTTAATGATAATAAAACTGATATTTTTATATTTAAATTATTTAATTGTTTTATGATAATATTAATTTAAATAAATAAAATATTTAATAATTTATTTCATTATAATTGGTAAGATGTTGATTAAATTTAGCGAATATTTTTGGAAAAATGTAACTTATATTGATTCACAATTTAGAGAGGCAGGATTTTCACAGAGTTGAAGTTGCCCAAACGAGTAGTCTGATTGGCGACATTTTGGTGCCTTCGGGGAAAACCTTTTTTATACGGATCGTGACTTAATTCCAAAAGGGAGCGTTGAAGTTGAGTAGTCTGATTGGCGATATTTTGTGTTTTCAGGTAAAACCTTTTTTTATACACATCATAATTAAGTCCAAACAAAATAATATATTATATCATTATTACAATATTTTTGGATCAACAAACTATAACACATTATATATAAATTATAATTAAAATTTAAGTAGAAAAATCATTAATAAACAGTCCCAACCACCCAGGATAACATACCGGGTGGATAACATACCTTCAAAGTTGAATTCGTCAATTCAAAGTTCGGTACGTTATACGGGTTATACGGGATATTAGGTTGACAGAGTAATTTACCAAGACCACAGCGGATTTATATAAATGCCGTGCTAGAAATGTCTCTCAGTGCATTTACTCTGCAGAAATCCATTCGAAACCCATGAAATGGCATGGAGTTAAGTTAATAAATGTGTGGGTAATCTATATGATATACTTAACTTTTATAGGAAACGAACATTGGTAAAGCAGAGTAAGAATGTGTGTTAAAAGTATTTTATAGTATTTTTTTTTAATGGTTATAAGTTAGTGTTTGGTTTGGGTTAGGTTGAATTTATATGTTCATTATAATGTGAAATTTGTTTGGAAATTTTGTTTAAAATGTTGGTGGCTGTTTATATAAATAAAAAATATAATTAATTTGTTATTTCAATATAAAATTAATTACTCAAATTTTTTTTATTGAAGATTTTGAGATTTTGAATATTGTTTTTATTAAATTAAGACTTCTGTTAATCTATATCAACTTTTATGTTTTCCACAATAATCACATTCAAATTCATTTATCTATTAATTTATTATTTTTTTAAATAATAAAAAAAATATATATTTAAATATTATTAAAAATATATTTCTGAATTTTATCAGTACTATATTTTAAACAATCAATTTTTTCCATACCAAATAATGGAACAGAATTCGAATGAGAAAATTTACTTTGTAACTATAATTCTAAGTGAGAAAATCATAATTTAAATGGTTGTTTGTTTGAAATGAAGTTAAAGAGAATCTTTTTGCAAGTGAGTGCATGATGTGTTGGTTGGGGCGGTTGGCTTTCACAGTCCTCAGCCACGTTCGATTCCTGCGGGAGCTGGCCATGCTGCAGCATTTGTTTTGGTGATGACGACGTTCGGTGATGCTGTATTTTTGTTCACTTCGGCCATATATATTGTATGATGCTATCTGCTGGCTTCGGCGATAAATGTTGTATGATGAAATCTGCTCCTTCGGCGATAAATGTTGAAATGTTGTATCAACGATATGTGTTGTATCATGATTCTTCAACAGGGATACTTCTCCCCAACTGAAAAAAGGAAAGACAATTTACGAACATCATTTCGGTTATGAGAAGGCAAGGAAAAGATGAACGGCTGTTACTGTCAATGCTCTTCTGGGACATTAAAAATCAGGGCCATCCACCATTACTGGTCAAAGTTATATTCTTTATTAGTCAATGTCATATTGGCGAGTCAAATATCCATTCTATATATGCCTTTGACGGTAAGGTGGAATTTCTAGATTTAAGCGAAAGCACTTTTCCTTTTTGGTCGCAGAAGCACTAAGAAGTCCTATCCACTTTATGACACGAAGATATAATGTAGGATATAAAATATGTTATGTGGTTAGCCTATCTACGCTAATTTAATGTTATGTTGTTTGCATAGAATGTTATATAACATCTATTTGTTTCAAGATTTATCTGTTCCTGTTTCACTTAATATTTTTTTTAATAATTCAAGGAATATTTAAAAAAAATTGGAGATATTAACTTAAAATTTATTGTTTTCTTTTAATTTATTTAAATCATTATTTTTGTAAAAATGTTAATTATAATTAATTTAAAAATATCTCAGAATATTATTATATTATTATATTTATTTGCATTTTCATAAATTTTTAATATTTTTTTTTATTTTTTATATTATGATAATGATGAGATACTATGATGTCAATTTCTTTTGAGGTGTGTCTAGGGAAATGGGGAAATTGAGGTGGATCTACTAGGGGTTCTAGGGTGGTAGCGGGATAACATCTCTATCTTTGATGTGGTACAAGACTTACTTACTAATGGAACATGTAGAGGATACTAACGGTAGTATATTATCTGTCTTCTCCTAGTCTTCTTCTTGTTAGTGTGTTTATCAAGATCCTTAATTCTTTGGCATGTTTATCAACATCCCTCATTACCATAGCTTTCATCATGTTGTTTCCTATCTCATACTTGGTAATTATGTCCCTAGCAATCCTACTACAACCAAAGTATCCTTCGCAAGAATATGGCATTCTATTTCTTTATTGTGGAGTGAAAGCTTGTATGTATATGTAAATAATTAGAGGGATTTTGGGTTCTCGGATAGATATTTCATTTTGCAAAGACAACCCTCCCCACAAATTTGCCAATTGATTGATATCGAGCAGCTGTTTTTCGGGTTCCATAGCGTGCAACACCCCTTTATATAATAGCTCCTTTTCCGGTCAGTCTCCCTGTTCCGAAATATGCCATTGTTCCAAGTAGTAAAGTTTCCCATTTGCGCGTGTGATGTTCCAGCATTGGCACGTGTTCCTAGATTATGTGTTCCAGGATTGCTGGCAATTCAAGTGGTCATTATTTAATATCTGTAATTCTTTCTATTATTTCTTTATGGGGAATCGTCTGGGATGCTCTCATAATCCAGACGCTTTATATAATATAAATATATAATGGATCTATGTTTATAGACGATCTTATGGCAATACCTAAAATTTCTTATTTCCTCCCCCCTAGGGAAAAAAGAATGAGTGTAAGTTAAGCATAGCTCTGCTTCCACAATTACACAAGTTGGATACAATGTTATAAATCTACTTTTCACATGGCTACTATTGTTCTTCAACCATTTAGATGATTTTACTCAAACATGGCCTAGAATGAACTGAAGAAGAAGAATAAATTCAGGCAAGTTTCCTCTAATAAGAATGACATGAAGTGGACTCACTTAATCTAGAATATATTGAAATATTTCACTTCTTGAAACCATCAACTACTGTTAATGAATTCAAAATGTTCAGAAACTATTTAAAATGTTCAAAATGTTCAGAAACTTGTCCCCCCGAGAGATTGGGTTGGGTACCTGAGATTCTTGTAATCCTAATACTTATTAAAATTTGACTTGATCTTAGCATGATGACCATTATCGATAAAATACTTGGTAAGTTAAACATATCCATCTCTAACCAGTGGTTTTCCATGTAAATCCTAAAATAATTATAAATAAATAGCACATTTTGATGGTGTATTTTCATGAATGGTTTTTTTAATCTTGCTTCACTTGGACTAAAAGGCCTACAAATTCTGTAGATCCTAGTCTCAAATCGGTCGGAATAAATTGTGCAAGTTATAATGATAGACATATGGAGTTACGATAAAGAATGAAGATTATATCATCAAATAATCACTTAGTAATAAAATATAAAAAATGGTTGAGCTATCAAATTCATTTTTTATCAAATATAATTCATTTTATCTTCGTGATAAGCCTTTGATAATGTACATTTCAAAAAGTACACATTCAAATGGCCATGTTATAAAATCACGTATAGTAAATTTCATATATTCGCTAATCCTGACAATACTCTTCGACATTTAATTTTTTTTTTAATTGACCTTTGTATCTTTAAAAGAAACAATTCTATTGAACTTTTATCACATTTCTTGATGTTTAACGCTTGTCGGTTTTATGCTTCCTTGTGGGTCAGGCTGATACCAAAAACGCAAATTGTTTTATAATATTTGGAAAATCAGTGTGTATGAAGCACAAAAATGTTTTTTTTTTTAATTTTTTTTATGTAGATAAGTCTGACATGCATAGTTATGAAAAATTAGATGCATAGTTATGAAAAATTATCTAATATTTATAGGGATGAAAATTTACAAAATGTTTTAATTTATAAATTCATATATATTTGGGTTTCTGGTTGGGATTAGGATTAGTTTTTATTAGAAACATAACTGAATTTTATATTGGATGTGATTTTGAAATTAATTGAAACATTGTAATGATATTTACAAAGTAACTTGGATACAAAAGAAAAAAGAAAAAAGAAAAAAAATCATCTTAAAGGATAAAAAAGTATCATGAAGGCATAGCATGTTCTTATATCTAGATGGAATTTTGTTAAAAGGGAACACACAGGGAAAAGTAAATCTAACCAATGATTTCATACTTGTGCTTATTCATGAAAGAAAGTTAGTGAATACTAAATTTCCATATATGAAAAAGACAAACGTGGTGTCCTCAACAACATTAGACTTGAATACATTTATTGTTTCATAATCATGTATCTTATTAGGATATTATATAAGTAATAGACGGGCACACATAGAGGTAGATAATGATCCATGTTGATTTCTAGCACAAAGGTATCCTATATAATTGATTGCACCAAGTTTGATGAACTAAGATTACATCTAGTTGGATCAATGTTAAATACATCTAATTGTATTCACTCACACTCTCCTACTAAGAGTATATGCAACCCCATTCTCCTTGCCCTTGATGTATCTAATATCAAATTCAAACTCACTGAGGGTATGCAATCATATAGCTTCCTTGACATTTAGACTGGGTAAGTCAAACAGGTACCTTCGCCCAATGTGATTACTCATCATAACAAACCTCCTACAAGAGGATAATATCTCCACATATTCAATGTATGAATGATAAGTCCTAAATCAATATCATGATTCACATAGTCCCACTCTTTCTCATTCAAATTCCTTGACTCATAGCATAGCAATTTCCCTTCCTATGTCACGACTCCACGAATTCCTTTCTTGCAAGCATCTGTAAAGACCACAAACTGCTTATGAGGATATGTCATCTTCAAAACTAGAGCATTTGTAAGAAAATGCTTCAACTACTCAAAACTGACCACACACTCCTCGGTCCATTCAAACTTTTCCCCTTGCCCATGCAAAGATGTAATAGGATAGCCAATCCTTGAGAAGTTCCTACATGTAATAACCTATTAGTCACATGAATTATTTAGGGAAAATTTTAAGGATGGATATCTATTTGAAAATTTAGAAAAAATGGCAAATCTTAGTAATCTGTAATAGAAAATTGTAAAATGTTTAATGATATTTTTGTAAAGATATCTAAAATCTTGATTATATAATATTAGTCTATATAAGATCTTAGCAATTTTTAAGGTAAAATAATTTCATACTCTAAAACCTGGGTGGATTATTTTTAGAAAAAATGGAAATTGGAAATTATTTTTTTGGAAAAAGAATAGAAAATGAGCCTACCTGTGAATCTTAGCCCCTAAAATTTTCCCTCGAATGATCTAAAATTACCACATTCCTAGGAGTTGGCCACTCCATGATATCTTTAATCTTTTATGGGTCCACTATCATCCCCACCTCGGAACCAACATGTCCCAAGTAGTGAATCTGAGACTAAAAGGAACTTCACCTTTTGAGATTGCCATACACTTAATGCCTTCTCAACAATCTCAACACTATTGTCAGGTGCTCAGCGTGCTCTTCCTCATTCTTAGAGTATATTAATATAGAAACAATAAACACTATCACAAATTTGTCTAGGTAAGGATGCAACAAATTGTTGATCAACCACATGAAAGTGGCTGGAGCATTCGTAATGCCGAAAGGAACCACCACAAACTCATAATGGATAAAACTTGTACGAAATGTGTTCTTGTGGATGTCTTCTTCTTTGATGCACACTTCATGATATCGTGATCCCAGATCACTCTGTTATCACTCAGATTTTCCTTGAAGTTGTAAGAAGAAGGAAAAGGGTCCAAGGTAACCACAAACCAACTTTTAAGTACAGAATCTAGCCAATCTGTACTCAAAGAGGGCTTGTGGTTACCTCGGACTCCTTTCCTTCTTCTTACAACTTCAAGGAAAATTTGAGTGATAACATAGCGGTGACTCCACTGGGGAAGACAATTTCTCAATCATAACAAATCTTTAAGAAAGTTTAGACCCTAAATCTAAAGCATCTTAAAGAAATCATAGAATTTGTTTTTACATCAGTTAAGAGAATCAAAAAACAAAACCTAAAAAACTAGCTTCAGAAAGGACTTGTTACACTAGAGCTAATCCTGATCCCAATCCACCATAAGTGTTTGAGAACCCCAATCTGATCCCCAGAATTCTTAGGAGACAAGAAAGTCAAGAAAGTTCTATTAGTCCTCAACCCACCTTCAGATCGACATCTTCTCCTGTTAGGTATTTACCTTGAAGACCAACCCTTTGATGAATACTTCAAGACCTCTTTGCTTAGGACTTCATCTAATTCTGAATTAATTGCCTAGTCCTAGACCCATTATTCCTCGAAGAATTACAGCTTCAAGCTGTCAACTTGTCAATTGATAGACATTTGCAGGACTTGCCACAATCTGATCTTACCACTGAAGGAACCCCTGATCCATTTGTAATCACTAATTTTTCTACAAGTTCATCATCCTTTCCTCATATATCTCAAGCCCAAACCACTCCACATCAGCCCATTACCTCTAGCTCTCCATCCACAACTCAAACACCCATTGTTGTTCCAACCCCTGTTGTTGTTCCACATTACCTACAACAATGGCAAACATATATGCCCCCCTGGTACTACTAGGAAACTTAGGTTCCATGCCCCGGGATTACCAAACCAAGGTCACTACTTTTGATGGCACTGGTACCTATACAGCCCAACAACACACCAAGAAGATGATTGATTGCTTTAAAGTTTATGAAATAGATATTGCTGATGTGCAAATGAGAATATTCGTTGAGAGTTTATCTGGGGAAGTTAGAACCTATTTTAGAGGTTTACCCACAAATAGTATAGCAACCTACTAACTCTCTATAGACAATTCCTGAACCGATGGGAGAAAAGGAAAGACTCTCTTCAGATTCTAGCTGAGTATGAAAACCTAAAGAGAGGAACACAAGAAACTATGCAGGATTATTGCACTAGATTCAACAGTGTCTATAATGCCATCCCTCAAAACCTTATTCCCACACCTGATTTGGCCTTAATCAAATTCCCAGATGGATCTAATTCTGATATGGCCTTTCAGCTGAGAGAACGAGCCCCTTGTACTTTAGAAGATATGCAAAACATAGCAGTCAGTGTTGAAACCAATCTGATGTCCAAAAGAGCTAAGGCTAGGAGTGAATGGAGAATACCATTAAAGGAAGATGCCTCCCACTTTGAATAGAAGCTAGATGTCATAATTAAAGGGATGGATAGACTAGGAGATAGAGTGGAGACAATTGAAAGGAAAGCTCCTTGGGATGGTCAACCAACCAACATACGGAGAAATTCTAATTTCAGAAAAAACCAAACCCAGAACACTGGGGAGATTGGTCCAGACTAAAACATTAGATCCCTTATCCAGGAGAATTATGCAGAAGCTTCTAACTTTTAATAACCAGAAGAAGATACTCAAATTAATCTGATGGGACTCTGTAATGAAGGAAAATTTTTCCTAATCCAAGAGGATAAAGAGGCCCACATACTTAAAAGGTTTCAAACTCAATCGGGTGAATCATTTGACTTTAGGGAGGGATATGACACATCCATCTTTGAGGTTCACAAGTAATACAACCTAAGAAATAGGAGAATTGATGTCCCTGAAGCAAATAAATAAAAGGTTCCAAAACAGCCCATAAAAGGTAAGATAGTCACTACACCTATACAGATTCTTACTAGAACAAACACTAAGCCTTCTAACCCAATAATTGAAGATGTCTCTGATAATCAACCAAATAATCAACAATCCTCCACTTCCCTTCCTTCCAAAGGAACGGTGGAAGAACCTCCAGAATTTGATTCAGGAGAAACAACAAATCATGGTCCTACTCCTGAAAAAGAGAATAACATAGAAAACACAGATAATAGAGAGAATACTACTATTTGAACTCCAAAATCCCAAACAGAAAAGCCCTTTAATCTAGAAACTGAAGTAGGTAAGCTGAAAATTGTTGTCCCATTATATGAACTAGCTAAACATGATTCCTATCGAACAAAAATCAATATGTCATAAAAAATTACTGGAACTGAAGACTCAGTTAATGTTTTTGATGACTAGCCCGAATTAATCTTTGGCCCAGAAGTGAATGGAAAACCATGAGAATGATGAATTCCTCCCTTCTATGTGAGCTTAAACATACATGATAAAATTCTTCACAATGCCATGTTTGACTCTGGGGCATCTCATAATCTCATGCCCAAGTCTATAATGGAAAAACTAGACCTAGATATCACTTGACCATAGAAAGATTTGTTTTCTTTTGATTCTAGTCAGGTGAGATGTTTAGGACTGATAAAATACTTGTGTGTCTCATTGGTTCAATACCCTACAAAAACAATCTTAATGGATATAGTGGTAGCAGATATACCACCAAGATATGGCATGTTATTATCCAGATCCTAGGGTTCTAAACATTGGGAATCTCTTTAATTGGATATGTCATATGCTACTATCTTGGTTTTTGGCCAACCAAAGAAAATACATAGAGAAAAATTGATGAAATATTTAGTAAGTAGTCAGGAAAAACCCAAAAAGTTCCCCATCTACTCAGTACACTCTAATATGGACTCGTTCATTCTTTACAATACAAAAACCAATCATGTGAATAATTTAGAAGTTTTAGTAGCAAAACCAAAAGAAATTAAAAAAGATAAACCAAGTATTCTGATTCAAGAAATATTAGATAACAAGGAAAAATCAGATGAGAATCAAAAACTAGATACCATGGTTAAACAAGTTCCCACTACCCTAGACACTAATTACGAGCATGAAATCCTTTCATATTTATAATTTGATGGCTCAGTCAATAAACTATTGGCAGGAGCAGGAGTTTGGGTGTACAATTTAGAAAACAACCATGCTGAAGGCCATGCCTACAGATTAAATTTTAAGTGCACCAATAATATGGTAGAGTATGAGGCTCTCTTGTTGCGTCTTAAACTTGTTAAGTGATTAGGAGCAATCAGAGTGCCTGTCATAGGAGATTCAAAATTAATAATCAAACAGACTAAAGGAAAATATTTAACGAGGGATGCTAGATTAGGATATTATAGAGGAATAGTCATAGAGATTCTCAATACTTTTCTAGAAAGTCAGCTTGATACAATCCCTAGAAAAAAAATTACAAGCCCATAGCGTAGCCATGTTTGCGAGCATCTGCAAATTACCTTTTGAAACTAATCATTAGTTTACTGATGAAATTAGGCACAAGCTAGCCATCTCTGATAATCTGAAGAACTAGCGAGTTTTCGATAGTGATGAGCAGATCAATAATTTTTTAACTTTAGATGAAGAATTTTCTAACAGTTACATAGATGTTGATACAATCATTAATTCTAATCAAATACGTGAGACAGAAACAAACAGTTTTTAGGAAAGTTTAATAGACATGCTTCATCCCACAAAATTCACACAAAAAGAAGTGCAAGACTTGAAACAAATGGACTTGGATGAAATAATTGATGAGGAAATAGAGGTTATCAACTTAAAATACAATCATCTGCCTAAAGGATTAACCCCTCTAGAAGATCTCTTTGATTCCAATGACATTCCAAAGAAACCTAAAATGGAACCATTAAAAGCGGATATTGAAGAATACAATTTAGGAACTGAAGACAATCCAAAAATGATAAAACTGTCAAAATCGTTACCTCCTTATCAGAAGCTAAAGTATGTTGAACTTATGAGAGAATTCCAGCATGTCTTTGCCTGGAGTTATGAAGATTTGAAGTCATATGACACGTCTATTATTCAACATACTATACCTTTGAAAGAAAATCAAAAGCCCTTTAAGTAAAAACTCAGAAGAATTAACCCTGTGTTATTACCATTAATTGAAAAATAAATTAAACGCATGTATGAAGTAGGTATTATTGCTCTTATTAGATTTTCAGAGTGGGTGTCTAACTTAGTACCTACTAGGAAGAAAACTAGGGAAATAAGGTTGTGTGTTGATCTGAGAAATATGAATAAGGTTTCCCTAAAAGATAACTATCATTTACCCAAGATGGATCATATTTTGCAAAGGATAGTAGGTTCTTCTAGAATTTCAATTTTAGATGGGTTTTCAGGATATAACCAAATCTTGGCTCATCTTGATGACCAAGAGAAAACTACTTTTACAACACGATGGGGCACTTTTATGTACATCAAAATGCCATTTGGACTAAAAAACATAGGATCAACCTTCCAACCTTCCAAAGGGCAATGGACATTTCCTTTGCCAAAGAAATTCATGATTTTCTAGTTATATATCTAGATGATCTAACTGTTTTTCCTAAATCAGATCAATGGCACTTGGACCATCTCACGCAAGTATTTTTAAAATGTAGAAAATTTGGTATTTCTTTGAATCCAAAGAAGTCCCTGTTCAGTCTGGAGGAAGGTAAAATTTTAGGTCACATCATATCCAAGGATGGCATTCGAATTGACCCTTCTAGGATCAAAGTTATTCTACAGATACCTCATCCAAGAAGTATTAAAGAACTTCAAGCTTTCCCAAGGAAGATAATTTTTCTGAGAAGATTTATTTCTAACTTAGCAGAAATCATTAGATTACTCAATAACATGCTCAAAAAGGATTCAAGTATCAAATGGACAGTAGAGGCCAAGCAATCATTTGAAGGAATCAAAATGGCCTTAACCGGAACACCGGTCCTCACCAGTCCACAATTTGATAGGGACTTCATCATTTTTTCTTTTGCATTAGAACACACCATAGCAGCAGTTTTATTACAAAAGGATGATCAAGGATGTGAGAAACCTATAGCCTTTTTTAGTAAAGCACTCAGAGGTGCATCATTAAAATACAAAATAATGGAGAAACAAGCTTTTGCAGTGGTAAAAGCCATTAAGGACTTCAGAGTCTACATATTTTACTCTCATGTGACAGCCTATGTGCCTAATGCAGTTGTCAAAGACATCCTAACTCGATATGGAATTGAAGGTAAAAGAGGTAAATGGATTGCTATCATTTTAGAGTATGATATAGAAATAAAACATATCAAACTAATAAAAGGACAGGGATTGGCCAAACTCATGGCAGAAACTAATTGTCAAGCCCTAGACATAAATGAACTGGATGACGATAAGGAGATGGCAACTCCACAAATCAGCTAGGCATTTCTAGACTCGCCTTGGTATGCTAATGTAATTTATGTTTTACAAAACCTACAGAGTCCTTCAGGTTTATCCAGAACAGAGAATAGGTTTTTAAAAATGAAAGCTTCAAATTTTTGTATCTTAGATAATACTCTTTTTTGGAAAAATCATGAAGGAATTTTATTGAATTGTTTGTTAAAAGAAGAAGCTGACAAGACTCTCCAAGAATTTCATGCAAGAGACTATGGTGGACAACTTTATTGGAAATAAACAGTAGATGAAATCCTAAGGGTTAGATTCTATTGGCCATCCTTGTTTGTAGATGTGAAGGAATTTGTAACTTCTTGCTAGAAATGTCAAATTTTTGAAGGCAAGAGAAAGTTGTTACCCTTACCCCTAAAACCCATTTCCACCAACAAGGCTTTTCAAAAATGGGGTCTTGACTTCATTGGAGAAATCCATCCACCTCCTCTGGCCAACACAAATGGATGCTCACTGCCACTGACTATTTTACTAAGTGGATAGAGGCCATCCCCTCCAGACAAGCCAATGACACAATGATCATAGGTTTCCTAGAGACCAATATATTGTCGAGGTTTGGTTGTCGTACTAAGATCATTACTCATAATACTGCAGGTTTGAAATCAAAGAAAATCATAAGTTTCTGTAACAAGTACCATGTTACGCTGGTCCATTTCACAGCCTATTACCCTCAAGGGAATGGATTGTCCGAATCTTCCAACAAGAGCCTAATTAATATCATCAAAAAGCTATTGGAAGAAAACAAGAAAACTTGGAATAAGAAACTAATAAATGCATTATGGGCAAACAGGCTTACAACCAAAAAATCCATTGGAACCAGTCCTTATGGGTTAGTATATGGCATGGAGGTTGTATTTTCTATATCATTAGGAGTTCCTGTTATGAAAATAATGCAAGAATCTCAAGTGGAACCTAATGATATTCAAAGAAGGATAAACCAGACTATCGATTTATAGTAGACTAGAGAAGAGGTGTATCAAAGATCACAAGTGTTGCAGGAGAAGCTTAAGAAGATATTTGACAAAAGAACCAAGGGAGAAGATTTCTACCTTGGAGATAAAGTGTTAAGATGGGATTCTAAAAGAGAGGATAAGGGGAAACATGGGAAGTTTGACTTCCTATGAAAAGGACCATACATCATCTATGCTTTGAAAGGAAACAATGCATATTTTATTAAAGAGTTAGATGGTACAAAAGCAGAAGAAGGACCAGTCAATGGTCGAGTGTTAAAACATTACTTTTATCCTACTAACTAATGTTACTATGTTCTTAACATGTACATATTATATCCTTTGTAATGTCATGGTTTTGATTGGACAGTAAGATTTTGAAGTTGAAGCCCGAAGAGAAGGCCCTATGCTTCAGAAGTATCACTGTCATACATACAATAGAGCAACAAGGAAAAGAATATTGCAGAGCATAGTCAAAGTCATTCAGAAGCCTCTGATCTACTATTCTTGACTTTCCACCAAGGAAAGCCATCCCCAATTGGAACCACTATTATGCCCCTATACCAATAGGTGTCATATATCATGATTGACTTGATAAGCTTTGTAATATGTTCATACATTTACTTGTTGCAAAGTTTTTCCATATTTGTAAAAAATCAAAAAATATAAAAAATGTAAAGAGGGTATACCCTAAAAGAATAATGAAAGGGTGAAAAGAATAAAAATATGGTTAAAAAAATGAAAGAAAATAAACCTCAACAAAAAGAAAAGACCAGGAAAGAGTGCAAGTCTAAATGCCACTACTTTTTTACATTGTATAATAAAACAATTGTGTGTAGTTTGTCACTTATGCCACAATTCATGAACAGTCAAACAGTTTAAACTTGGCTAGTTCATATTTTCAATTTCATGTTGTATAAATAGAGAATAAAAATCTGACCAAACAATGTAATTTTTGGATATAAGTAGATAGCCAGAGTGAAGAAAGGAGCTCAATAGTTTAATTTGAGCCCTTGGATGTAATAAGTGTAGAATTAGATAGGCATCGCCATGTAAAATAAAATAAAGTTTGATAAGGGTTTTCCAGTCTAAGTGCACCCCAATAAAGAAGTAAAAATGCTAGGTTAAGTAGGTAGGGTAGGTAAATGATGGTTGCAGAATAACATATGATGAATGATAAGTTTAAATGTGTAAATTTTTTACTTTCATCTGAAAGCGAAGGAATACATCACATGGAAGGCATATCAAACAAGAAAAGTCAAAATAATTAACTCCCCTACTCATTTCCCTTAAATTTTCACTAATTTCCCCTAAGTGTCAAGGTATCTGTCAAATTAGTGGGGCTCAGAGCATTTCTCTGACTTTTGGAGGGACCGGTCCCTTGACCCAATAATTTATAATTCCTAAGTACTTAATCCCATTCATCAATAATCACACCCCTTCATAAATCATTCATTCCCTTGATAAAGTTTTCCTAAGTAAAATCCTATTTTACTTAGGGAAATGAAAACATTTTCCATAAAAACCCTTACATTTTACTTAGCCTAAGTTTTAATGTACACATGAAAATGTTAAACACTTAGCACTTTTTCCATTCAATGTCATATTAACTACTAACTTATTAATATATAAATCCCATTCAAAAATCTACCCATCCCGTATTACTTTAACTATGTAAAAACCCTGAAATATTAAAAAAAAAAAAACAAGTACCAATCACCTACTCTGTACTATTTGGATAGCTGAAGGATCCTTTTGATTTCATCACTAATCTGTGGGGGAGGATTTCCTGTCATCAAGGTAGTTGCTGGGTGGACAAACTAGTCAATGAACTCATTATATGAATAAGGGCAAGAAAAAGATTCATGGAATATAGAAGAACAAAAGATGATAGACCTTGGATTACCCTTTGTATCAAGTTTCTTGACAGAAAATGAGAACTTTTCAGACTGATGGTAGAGGATGAGATGATATATGAAGGTGGAATACTTGAAAACCTTTTCATTCTCCAGTCTCATGAACTTGTCATGAATTTTCTTAGCAATAAATGAAGCATAATCGTACTTGACAGTAGGGGGCTAGCCAGGGGTAAAGATAGACATCAAAACTAGGGTCAACTCATCTATATACTCACTAGTGTTGAATCCCATGACTACAACTATGATTTCAACTATAATTTTGCTTATATCTGTGAAGAAAGCTGACATATAAGGAGGGGGATCTTTAGGTTGATGGCTCTTATCCACAAAAGTTTGACAAAGGCGACTGAGTTTAGATTGGGATAATTTAGTTGATTTCTCAAGTAAATATCCAAGGGAAATGGGAGTGAGGGCTTGACTAGGATGAAAATGCAACATCTCATTGATTGAGTCTATAGTTATTATAAAGAGCATTGTTTGATTGGGAGACATCACTGCTCTGAGATTGGAGTCATAATTTGCACGGCACTGATGGATTATGTCAGGAAAAACATGCACAGAGGAGAGAAAGTATGCTAGGAGATTGGATTCCCATAGTCCTATGGCATCATAGCCATTCAAGTGGTTATCTCAGCATTGGCAAAAAACTTCAGATAGTCTTTATGAGTGATTAGGTCTTTTATTTGAAAATTATTATTTTCCAGGGGCAGATAGTCTAAGTCATGGTGAGGGGTGGTAACGGGTGCAATATTTATGGCTACCAAAGTTTCCATACTGATTCTTGTTGATTCAGAAGGGAAACTGAGGTTTTGAAGTGAAAATGATGAAATAGAAAGTCTAGGAACTTCAATTTCAAGCATCGTAACTAAATTATGGTGAATTGGGATTATTTTCAATTAAATTTGCAGTGAAAGCAAGTATTCAGAGGATTTCTTCATGGGAAATTGGTAAATACCTGCTTTAGCGACGGGCGATGGTATGTAGGTACAATGGGTGTGAATGGAGGACTTTGAGTGTTGTCGACTACAAATTTTGAAGTAGGTTGGTGGCTGGGAGCATGAGCTAGTTGACCTCGTCATTATATTTGCATGGACGTACAGGTTCGCAAAATAGAACAACGAAATAATCTGTTTTGTTTTTTTATATAAAGTCAAGAATTTGGTGTGTTTCGGGATTTGGAGGGGTGGCGTCAGCGGGAGGATTTGATGTTCTGTCATTAGTAGGAGGCGGTAAGAGGTTTTTATCACACTGCTCACGGGGGGGGGGGGGTATTTGCATTCATCTACGCGATACAATAGGATGAATGACGTGTGGTAAGGGCACTGTTTACAAAATCCCTCTGTGATCACACACTAACGTTCGATTGCAGAGGGTCGTGCAATATGCACGACAGTCATCGAATCTTGGAGGCTTCATCAGACGACTATCAAGAAGGAGAAGTGGCGGAAGTTTAATGAGAGTGGGCCCAACATAATTAAGAGTTTTTTAATCACATCAGGAGCAACAGGATTGGTCGAGAAGGTTTAAGTTAACCATGAGGGTTAGTTAATCCTTCTTTGATGTGGCGGGGGGTCGAGATATATAATATTTCAGGGTTTTTACATAGTTAAAGTAATATGGTAATGGGTGGAATTTTATAGGGGATTTATATATTAATAAGTTAGTAGTTAATATGACATTGAATTAAAAAAGTGCTAAGTGTCTAACATTTTCATGTGTACATTAAAACTTAGGCTAAGTAAAAAGTAAGGGTTTTTGTGGAAAATGTTTTAATTTACCTAAGGAAAATAACATTTCACTTAGGAAAACTTTATCAAGGGAATGGATGATTTATGAAGGGGTGTGATTATTGATGAATGGACTTAAATAATTAGGCATTATAAATTATTGGGCTTTGGGTCCGGTCCCTCCGAAAGTCCGAGAAATGCTCTGAGCCCCTCTAATTTGACAGATACCTTGCCACTTAGGGGAAATTAGTTAAAATTTATGGGAAATGAGTAGGGGAGTTAATTATTTTGACTTTTCTTGTTTGATATGTCTTCCATGTGATGTATGCCTTTTCTTTGAGATGAAAGTAAAATATCTACACGTTTAAACTTATCATTCATCATATGTTATTCTGCAACCATTGTCTACCTACCCTACCTACTTAACCTACCATTTTTACTTCTTTATTGGGGTGCACTTAGACTAACAAAATCTTATCAAACTTTCTTTTCTTTTATATGGAAATGCCTATCTAAGTCTACATTTATTCATCCAAGGGCTCAGATTAAACAGTTGAGCTCTTTTTTTCACTCTACCTATCTACTTATCTACCAAGATTACATTGTTTGGTTAGATCTTTATTCTCTATTTCTACAACATGCAATTGAAAATATGATCTAGCCAAGTTTAAACTGTTTGACTGTTCATGAATTGTGGCATGAGTGGCAAGCTGCACACAATTTGTTTATTATATAAAGTAAAAAAATAGTGGCATTTAGACTTCAGCACTTGCCTGGTCTTTTCCTTTTGTTGGGGTTCATTTTCTTTCATTTTTTTGACTATCTTTTTATTCTTTTCACTCTTTGATTTTTCTTTTAGGGTATGCCCTCTTTATATTTTTTAAATTTTTTGATTTTTTACAACTCTGGAAAATCTTTGCAACAAGTAAAGGTATGAACATATTACAAAGCTCATCAAGTCAATCATGATATATGACACCTATTAGTATAGGGACATAACATACTCTTTGAAGAATTTTCATGTCCGTTCAACTGATGAAATAAATCATCAATTCTAAGCAATGGATACCTGTTATTGATACTCACTTTATTCAACTACCTCTAATAAATGAACAATATGAGAGTACCTTTCTTTTTCCTTACAAACAATACTTGTGCACCCCAAGACAACACACTTGTCCTTATGTATCATTTTTCAAATGATTCCTTAAGCTGCAACATCAATTCCACTAAATCTGGAGTAGTCATAATGTACAGTTCCTTAGATGTTGGCAATGTTGTCGGCATCAACTCAATAGAAAATTCTAGCTCTCTATGATGAGGAAACTCTAGAATCTCTACAAGAAACGTATCCTGAAATTGTTGAAAAATAGGATACCTTTGGGACTCCATCATCCTCAACATCCTTCCCTTTATCACTAAAAATATGAACTTCAAAAAATACACATCCCTTATGGAAAATAAACTTTTCCTGTATAGCTATAACAGTTCTCACTAATGTAGGCTTCTTCTTTCCCTACAAAATTCTCCTTTCCCCATCATCATCCAGGCACTTAATAGCCTTATCATAAAATTCCACTTTAGTCCTGTGAACAAACAACTGATCCATGCCAAAAAGCGTTTTATACGATCCCAAAGGAAACAAATTTAGAAGTTTTGATGTAGTCATACCATTCAGCTCAAACGCATAAGGTATCAACAAATGATGAACTCTTCTCTTGGTTCCTATAACCAACTGCACCAACCAAGATTCTACATGCACTTCTTTATTCAAGAAACACTTATCCACCAAGTCAATATTGATATAACTATAATTAGATGTAGGATTGATCAAAATGGAAAAAACTTGATCACAAATATTGCCTTCCATCTCAATAATGTATGTGTGATGATCAACCTGCTTGTTATCCACTACTGCATGAATTTGAGGAATATTTTGACCAACATCCCCAATTTTTTGTGCCTCCTGAGCATTGTAAATCTAAGGTTTTCCACCCTTATGTGATGGGAACTCATTCCTGTGATTCTCTCCACCACAAGTACAACACCTTAAAGGCTTCATGGCATTACCCTTATTTTTCTCCTTGGGATGGAATCGATATCCTCTATCAATATGATTAAACTTCTTATAAGGTGCTACATTCTAATTGTTACCTGCATCCTAACGTCTTCCTCACTTCTTAGCCCATTTTGCTTTAGTCTTCTCATTCCCTTTCCAATCCTTCATGGGAGCACACTTTCACTTTAACTACTCATCATAGTGCTTCAACTTCCTGATGACTTACTCCAATGACTAAGGCTCGCCATACTCAATGTGATGTTTAAATGCTAAAGGAATTCCATTGATGAACCTTTGGACCTTTGTCTTCTCATCCTTGAGGTAGGGAAAATACCTCAAAAAATCAGAAATCGTGGTTGTATATTATTCATATGTCATGGAACCCATCTTCAACACACATAATTCCTTGGCCTTTCCATCATAATATCTCATAGATAGTACTTCTTCCTTAGGGGTTTGTTAACCTCATTCCAACTCATCTCCTCTACCTTGTTGCCTCTGACATAATTCACATCTTCCCACAACATATCTACTTTTCCCTTGACACTAAATATAACTATCTTGTTTTTTATATTTTCTGAATAATCATGTAATTTGAATAAATTCTTCATCCCAAGTAGTCATGCTTATACATATTATGGTTTCTTCATATTCCCATAAAAAATAGGTGGTTCATCTTTCTTGAACTCCTCTGGAAAATAATGGTTCTCACAACTCCTATAGGGACGCTTGTAGTGATGGTGATGATATCTCCTCGAACCTAAGATAGAATAAAATCCATGAGTATTATCCCTCCTATTAGGTGTATCCAAATATATGCCACCCCTAACTATGTCATCCTACTCCAACCTCTGTCCTATATAATATTTGTTTCCATATGCCCCATTTGTATTTTCTTCCTGTCCCTGACTGATCATTAGTTTTCCTTGTTTTTGCAAAGTTGAAATTCTTTAAAGGATTATTTCATTAACTTATGCTTTCCTTTCATGGGATTTTGCAAGTATTTCCTATGTTTCAATCAATCTGTTATTATTTATCTTGCAACTTCTGATCCCTTTCTTCAAACTTCTCATTGTATCTGGTAAATTAGGAGAGTACTCTTCTCCTTGCTACCGCATTGACCTTTCCCACTCAATAGAATTCACATCAAGCCTGTAAGGGGAGTCATGTGAATTGTACTCCACCATTTTGCTCTACACGGGAGGTTATCACATCTGCATGAGTTAGTATAGATTAACATGATATATATACATCATGACATTAACATATCAACATCATGTTTGATAACACAAAACTTGAATAATGACCACCACAAGGCATGAATATAAGACACATATACAATTAACATGCATGTATAACAATATGAATCTAGCCCATCTAGTCCAAGTATTTGAACTTGGAAGCTCTGATACCACCTTGTGACCACCCCACAAAAATTTACCCACTTTTATAATCTCTCTTGGGTAAATATGATTTAAGTGTCACTATGATATGATCCAACCTCCAAGTTCTAGTTATGGAAGTGGAGCCTACAAACGGGAAGAAAACTAACCTCCCTCGGGGATTACAGATAACTTAGGAACCTACCAACCACTCGAGGTGATTAATCCCTGAGTTGGAACTCCTTTACACTGTGTTTTCTCCTAAAACACACACAAAACACTTCATTCATGTAGTTGTACGGCTATAACTTCACCCAGAAGCCTATCTCCATGTGACTACGACCAAATATCCCATGTTCTGTGTGTGTGGTCAAAAGAACTATGCCACTTTTTTAGGATAGCCTCCATACCACTTCCTAGAACTACCTCCAACTTCCTAGAATCATGAAAATGATGATAACAATGCTGAACAATAAAAACTTCAACAAGATTTTGGGCTAGATATGCGTAATACAAGATATACATTTTGTTAAATAGACAGTAAACATATAAACTATAGATCATGTATGAATATACAATAATAAAATTTTGAAATTCATCTCAAAATCATGAAGAATACTCTATGCCCTCTTAAGCAAGCTACAAAAACATTTGTTAGCCCATGCATTCATCAACAATTCAATAACCTATCAAATCAGGAGAGAGATCCATAACAAGAGCACAACATAAAACCATGCATATAACTAGAATATATACTATGACAAATCAGCCATAAGATCACCATAACAACAAATAAAGGAGCTCATAGATCACAATAGGAAAATATCTCATAGTAACGTTTTGAAACCCCAACCAAGCATAGACTTCCACATACCACCTGACCATAGATTGGGTTAAACCAAATGTCTTTTTAAGCCAATCAACCCTGGGCCATATTCCAAGAATGAATGTGGGATCATAAGGGTTAAACCATAATCTAACCAACCAGTGCTTCTAGAAGCCAAACCACCTCAAACCTCAAGCACAATGATATGGCATATATGGTTCATATATCACTAATGTTGACAGATTGGTCTATAGCCAAGTCATTTACAGCTCAAGGAACTAGTAATTCAACCCAAAAGCTCCATGAAACCCAAGATGTTACAAGGCTTCAACTATCTCCCATCTCAACCCATAGCCAGTAGCAAATGCAAGTTGTTTTAGGGCTCCAAAGAATTTGTCCCAACCCATAGCTATAGGAAACCTAAGAACCAATCAAAAGTCCAAGTGGAGAACCCACTACATCATGGCTATCTAGGAAATGGAAAGGCAAGGCTCAAATCACTATTAATCCAGTAAAATATCGATACCAATGATAACACATGTCCAAGGAACCATATGCATATAACATGCATCCAAAAATCAACAAGGAGATCACACACATAACTTGTTACCTAAAAATTAGGTTTCTTGTAGTTGTTGATCCAACTATCTCCTTGCACTTCCTCATTTTCCTTTTCTTGCATTCTCCAAATCCAAGAGAATGCTAGAGTGTTCCAAGAATACTCTAAGTACACATGCAAGAGTTTAAGAGAGCCAAGTGCGAAACTAAAAGAACATGTAATGAAAAAAAGTTGTGAAATATATCTACGATGCCTTTTTATTATTGATGTCTCCCTTTGTTTTCATTTTCCTTCATTTTTCCTCTAATTTCCCTTGCATGCAAATTTGTATCTTCACCTTTATTTTCTCCTATTTTCCTTTATTTTCATAATTAAATCTCATTTATTGACTTCTTTCCTTTTCCAATGACTTTTCCAATTTCCATAGCCATTAATAAATCATAAGTGATGCCCATTATAATGTCTTCCCACCATTAGGCTTGGAATACATGTCCCATGACCTTTGTCCTATTTTATTTACATGGAAAATAAACAAGGATTTGTTACAATTACAATCAAATTTATTTGATGGATCAAGGGGCTTTGAATATTCAAGATATTATACATGAATTACCTTAACCTTTGAACATCCTTGTTCCTATGTTTGATTCAGATAAATCTACCATTCGGGAAAACCTCATTAAAAAATATTATGCGGCCTTGAGATTAATGAATGTGAAATATGCTAATGTGGAATTTTGATTATTTCAATTCACTTTTGGAAATAAAGCTACCACTTGGCATTATAATCTTCCTGTAGGCTCAATTAAAAACTAGAATTGATTCCAACTGTGTTTATGGACATGTTTGGAGAAGAGAAAATGTTTGTACACTATTGAGAGAGTTAGGTGCTTTGAAAATGGAGAAAAAATAAAATGTTAAAGATTTTAATCAACACTTCTGAACAAGTTTCTTGCTAATCCTAGACCTCACGATGTACTAACCATAAAATATTATACATTGACGCTTAATTCCAATATTTTTTTTTTTCGAAAATGAAAAATAAAGGTACAATAGTAGAGAAATTTATTTTACCATTGGCAGATGAAAAATACATGCTCTCTATTGGTGTACATTCACCAAGGAAGAATCAAAAGTTACTGGGAAGAAACCTCAATTGACTACATGTAAAACCATTGAGATAGAGACAAGTGACCTAGAAAGTGTCGTCAATATGGTAAAAAAATTAACAAACGAGGTGTTATAATTGAAAAACGGTTTCAGGGAGAGTTTTTCAAGTAACTGATCTTTCAAACCTTTTTTGAAACGTAATAATAATCCCCCAACCAAATCTGGTCAAAGTTCTAATGTCAACTTGAAGGTTGAAGACTTTGGAATGAATAATTTCTATACATATCATCAATCAAATAATTCGTGGAAAAACATGTCCAAAATGGATTAACTCTATGGCTCAAGTGTAATTAACCAACTACTAGACTAACAATCCATAGAAGAGCAAGCAAAACAATCAATGGAGAAAGACTATTGTCTAGCTGATAATGATTTTAACAGAGGGTGAAATATGTTGTTATGGGATGTCATGGTTGATAGAGAAACTCAAACGATGGTAGAAGTTTTGATTGGAGAATCTCAACTAGCTAAAATGTCTTACAACTTATAGAGTGAAGGCTTGGTAACTTACTCTAGTCCTCAAAGGAAGAAAAAAGCTTGGGTAATGGAAATACTTCCTCCATGGACTAGCAATCAGAACTCAACTCTTAAAACAAAGAATAATCAACCAACCATCGATACAATGAGGAATGCTAAAGAAACCCAACACCTAAGGTAAAATAATGGGAATGAAAGCTAAAATTTTTTACCTTTTTTTTTTACTTTTCCATAATTTCAAATAGAAAAGTTCATTTTCATTCATCTCATCGAGAAAATTTTAATGATATAAATTTTTCTTCTATCCAAGTTACAAATCAAAAGTTATGGCCCTTTAAATATTGGCCAATTTCACTTTTCCATGTCATTATGATGCCCAAGTAGTAGTTGATGCATCGATGTGGAAATTAAAAACCCACGTGGGAGGCATGAGGCACGAGGAAGGTTGGGGTCAACCTCCTTCCATGATGTGATTGATTAACAATAGGTTGCTCGACCCTCGACCTCTGATCTAGGTTGAGGTCAGACCCAACATCTTGGTGATGCACAATTTAACAAAGAGTTTGGCTCGACACCCAAACTTTGATCTGGTTTAGGGTCGGCCTGGATCTACCAACATCTGCACTACAAGAGGTCAGGTGTGTTAGCAATCCTCAGTGTCCCAAGGCTGAGAAAGGAAGCCAAGGAGGTAACCTCAAACCAATCTTTAGACTTGGTAGCTAGCCCTATCAATCAGAGAGGGCTCTCTCAATAATCTCATAGCTAATGAAATGAGTGGAGAGGGAATTCAGATGTTAGGGTAGATATTAAGCTCAATGGTGTTTTATTTTAGAGTTTCCTCGATGAAGCTCATAGATCTAGGAACTAGGCTAATGTATCTAATGATCGATTGCAGAGATATAATGGGGCAAGGTAGGCATGATCAGTGACCGAAATAGGTTGTTGGGGTGGTGTAGAGATGAAAAGGTAAAGGGTCAAATTGAGCATGTAACCATGAATTCCTTCATCAAGAAGAAAGAACACTAGCATGAAAATTCAAAACAGAGCATATAAATTATGAATTCTATTTAAAACTCATGAGATGATCACAATAAAAGCATAGAGATGGTAGGAAAAGAAATATTAGAGAAAACACTGTCATAGAAACATAACACAAGAATCCCAAGATAATAATTGCAACTTCCTATTATATTACTCCAAAATGTACACTAGCTCCCAAGATATGATTCACAAATATCCAACCCATAATACTTCGAAATATGAAGTATTTATATAATTATTTACAAAAATAAACATCTTGAAATAGGATTCAAGATTTGTTCCAAAAATTGTAAACGTAGTTTCAAACTACTAATAATATCAGTCAGATGACTTTCTGGTGTTGTTTTAGACATTCTATTTGTAACTGAGGCCTCGAATATACATTTATGTTCATCCTGCTAGATAATGAATTGCATTGTTGTTCCACTTTTTACTACATTCAGTTATGAAAACTGTTGTAATGAACGTGGAATGTTGTCCTCTGTCCTTTTGCTGCTCGTTTCATAAAATGTGTTGAAAGTGTCCTCAATGTCCATTTGTTCACTGCTATTTTAGTTTAATCATTTTCCTTTTTTTACATTAATTTAATTCCATTTATAGAAGATTGTGAAATTTAGGAATTATCATTATCGGGGAATGATTTTTAATATTATAATACCAACAGCAAAGGAGGAGCTAATTTTCTAGGAATCTTGTTGCATTATTATCTTTCATGCACGGAATCTAGGGGTGCCGATTCTTTCAAATTATGAATGGATGCATGTGGAGGGGCCACGTGGCAACTGGGATTGGGTTGGAACATTGTGAATGGAGGTTGGAAAACTACTTTTTGGACCCCCTGCTCAGCTATAAAGGGCAACATGGCCGATGGGGGGGGGGGGGCGAAAAGGCCTGGGAGACATGGGTAGAGTCAATATTCGTCATCTAAATATGGGAGATGTTTAATAAATATGTGACCTTTGAAAAGGGACAGACCCCACGGCCCATCACAATACATTGTATAAAATATCACAATTGGAGAGGGGTAGGTGGAGGAGGGAACTATAAAGCCGGACCTAAAAATCATTTCAAATCCATTATATAAATTATCACATTTTTTAAGGCTTTTAATTGATCGCAATCACATCAAGGGGAGGGAATTTTACGTTGTTCCATAGTACTTTGCCGATGGAATGGACCCGAAGCTATAACAAATTGCAACATAAAAAATATCACGCCTGGAGGTGTCTTACCACATCACAATCACAACTAGTGAAGGACCTTGCGGGGGAGGGACTTAATATTGGTGCAATCCTACAGTCATTTGCCCCCATTACGACTAGTCCCTTCGCCTATTGCGCTCGTAATCACATTTCCCATGTGTCAAGTGAACTCCACTGAGCCTCTTCATATTACGATGATGACTGGTACCAACTCCCAGACAAAAAATGGATAAAATGTAGTCTCTAAAATGTTGCATTCACCCCATTCAATGCACCATATAATCAAAAGTCCCCTCCCGATGTGATTGCAATAAATTCCTCCTCGGTGATTGTGATAAAGTCCTCCCCACCGATTGCGATAATTCCTCTCCTCGCTAATTGTGATATCACAATCGGGGATCGCACAACCACAAGTTCCTCCTCTACCAAAACCCTTCCCACTCCCCGATGGTGATGTGTGAGCTTCCTTTAGATGCGATGTTTTATGTATTGCAATTTTTAAAATTTTGGGTCCAACCAATCGGTAAAACAGAAAAAACACATGGTAAAGGTTCGTCCCCTATTGCGATTGTGATAGGGATCAACGACCCAGATTTAAATCGGATTAGATCAGTAGGCCTTGATCAATGGTTCATAATCCTCTTGGAATGGTCAAAATCAATTCATTTTCTATGCTCCTGACCAAGGTTTCTCACTGTCTTTCATGTAATTTCCCAACCGAATGACTAAGGCCTCCATTCACAAAGCACTAAATCATTCATGTCGCCTTCGCTCAAAGGACAACAAGGACATTTTTGACACAAATCCCTTTCGCCTCTACTCAAACAAAATGTAAAAGAAGTGGAACATCAACGTAGTTCATTAGCCAACAAGATTAATATAAATGTTTATTCGAGGCCTCAGTTACCACTAGAATGCCCATAACAACACGAGAAACTCAGCCGACCAATATTATTAGCAATTTGAAACTATTTTTATAATTTTTGTAACAAATCTTGAATTTTGTTTCAAGATGTTTGTTTCTGTACATAATTGTATAAATACTTCATATTTCAAAGTATTGTGGGTTGGATGTTTGTGAATCATAACTTGGGGCTAGCTTACATTTTTGTAGTAATATAACAGGCAGTTGCAGTTATTATCTTGGGATTCTTGTGGTACATTTCTATGACAATGTTTTCTTTGATATTTCTTTTTCCAACCATCTCTATGATTTCTTGTGATAATCTCATGAGTTTTAAACATAATTCATAAGGTATATGCTTTGTTTTGATGAGATATTCACGCTAGTGTTATTTCTTCTTGATGAATGAATTCATGGTTAAATCTTCATTCTAATCTTATATCTTTTCATATCTACACCACCCTGGAAACCTATTTCTGTAACTAATGATTCTTATCTTTCCCCATTATATCTCTACAGTTGATCATTATAAAGCTTAGTCTGGGTCCTAGATCTATGAGCTTCATCTAGCAAACCATAAAATAAAACACCCTTGAGCTTAATATCTAGCCTAACACCTGAATTCCCTCTCCAGTCATTTTATTGGCTTTGAGACCTTTGAGAGAGCCCTCTCTGATTTGGTAGGGATATCTTCCAAGACTAAATATTGGTTTGAGGTTACCTCCATGGCTTCCTTTCACAACCTTGGGACACTGAGGAGTGCTAACAGGGTAGGTTCAACCCCTCGATCACCCTAAATTCTCCGACCTCTTGAACTGCTGAACTATAGCATGAATACTCAAGTTGTCTCGTCAGAGGTCAAGTGACAAATCTCGCTTGAGGTTGGGCCATCTAGGATGACCTCTTAACCTCCAACCTGAACAACCTAAAAAACCAAATTTTAAATTTAAACTTATTTTTTTTCCAGTTTTCTAGCACTTTGGTAGTGCTTCTATTTTATAACTTTTTTATCCTTTCCAATAATACTTCCAGCACCCGATGGTCAACAAATTCATAATACATTTAATTATAGACATGATAAACATTCAATAATAAGCATGATGACAATTTCAACAATGCATCTAGTGTATTTTACATAAAAATAAAAAACATTGTAGCAACTTATCAACATAAAAAAAAACTTGATTTCTTTTGGCTCGAACTCCCTATCATTTGAAAAAATAGGAGAATGCAACTTATCAGCTCATGCATATTCAATTAAATGAAAGAATGAACTAGCGGGAATGGCATCAAAACTCCTTCCCTTCAATGATAAAAGAACCAAGTAGCATGCAACATATCTGCCCATACTTATAGAGTAGTAAAATACACAATCAAACATAAGATTTAAAATATTTCTACACTATATTTTAACATTGTTGGACACTCATTTCTACTAGTGAAACCTAGCACAACCATAATGGATTAACCCTTGCATTCAAGATGTGGTATTCGGTCATCCATCTCATGCATTTCATGCTTTGACATTCTATATAGTCTGAAACTTATAAACAGTAGCATCCATAGTACTATAATATAAGCCAAGTTATTTCTCCGCAACAATAAATATTTCATGTTGATTATTGCATGAAAATTACCACTGTACCCACCATATATTCCAGCACCTTTACACAGTGGAAAAAAACACATTGTAAATCAAACATATAGTTAATTCATAAAGAATTCCATTAACATACCATTTTACACCAGAAATGTTAATAAGTGCGTGCATGCACACACACACACACATGTTTTATTTCAGGAGAATGTCGGAGATACTTATCTCAAAATCACTGGGAAATTTATTGTGGGACTATGACTCTCCACCAAACGATAGAAAACTATAACCAAATATCACTTGTAGTTGTCACCCCCAAGCCAAATTCTAGATATTGAGGGATATTTTTCTCAAGGGATTACACACATCCATAAGCTGAATAAGGGACTCCACAGACTTAGTGACCTCCACCCACCAACTAAACCAAAAAACGAAAAGACACACAAGGATTCTAGAGATTAGCAATATTCATGCTTTAAAACACAAGAATATGGTTTCACTCAAGACATACATTCCAAAACCCATAGTAAAATCAAAACACAACAAATAAGCTTCTAGGGATCCCCTAGGATTTTTCCAGGATCAATTCCTCCACCCCATCCCTTTCATATTTCTTGATAAACACCATCTCCACCCTCCATACCATCGGGGACTTGAGAGGAAATCAATTTCTCACTTGGTTATTTCTTCCTGCTACATAGAAAACTGTAAACTTCATTCCTTTCAGCTATTCAACCTATCATAGAAAATCAATTTTGGCCTTCTTTTATCTCTATTGTTGCTTGTGTTCTCTAATAAATTTCTCTTACTATTCTAATATCTTTCCAAAAATTCAAAATTTTTCCCTCTTTTTGGCCTTTCAAATTCTCTTGACCTTTCAGATTCGTCGTTTGAATTTTCTACACATTCATAATGTTTTCAACAAGTAATCACCTCATCCCTCTAGAATCTGTGTCCCATTACCCAACCCATTTTTCCTTTTATCATAATTTTTACATTGAGTACATAAAAAGAAGTTAATTTTGGCCTACCCCAATCACTCTTTTCAACTTATGCAATATTCCATAATAAAGAGAGTTGCTACTTAGAACAATCAAGTCATTCTCTACACTAAGAAAGTCTTCTACTTCGACCTATATTAGTAATACAATATCAGTTTACAAAAAAAATGACTAGAGACACTGATAAGGCTATAATTAATGTTGTAGGTATTGCAAACCATTCAAGGTCTCAAACATCACCTTTCCTGGTTACAATTGAGATTTCCAATCATAGTGTACATAGTTGTAGGAATTTACAAGGTAAGTTCCTCAGACATAACACCAGAGGACATCGCTCACAAACAGATCACAGATCAATACACCAGTATTTTTAACGTGGTTAAAACCATCAAAGATGGAAACAGTCCATGGCCTAAGCCAATGCAGCCACTTCAGGAAATTTATTAATAAAAGAATGAAAATTTACATAAGCTTCTCTCGTGAACGGTTAACCTACAAATGACGCTCCATGCGCTTTAAATAGAAATCATGGACCAATCGGGTGTTAAGCCACAGATAAAGTGTCGATAATACTGAGGAGAGAATGAACAGTCAGATCACTACATATCGTGACCGTCGAATCGTAAGTTACAAATGTACATAGTAAAGAAACACACTTTACCTAACTCTATACTAGACCAAGTTATACTTAACTATTCCTATGTGTCGGAATATCCTAACATCCCCCCTTAAGAACAA
>APFE030427099.1:206905-226764 GCA_000404065.3 Pinus taeda
TACATCATTAAACTGACCATTGTCTAGATGAACAGTTACAGTCCCTACAACATTAAGAGATCTATCATCACCAACATATATATTTTTGGTGTTACATCATGTAAAGAAGAAAACATGGCTTTGTTTTTGGCCATGTGATAAGAGGCTCCAGAATCAATGAGCCACTCATGAGAATGAGAAGAAGAAGATACATTTAATGCATAACCAGACTGAGATGATTGACAACGACATGCAGAAAGTGCCATTCCTGAAGATGAAGTTGAAGTTGAAGTAGAAGAATGCTCCACATGGATGTTATGTTTCTTCATTGCGGCTTCCAAGGCTTCCATCTTCTTAAAGCATTTAGATTCTAAGTGGCCATCTCGATTACAAAAGTTACAATGTCTATCAGTCTTCTTCCATTTGTTTTTATTGGTCTTATCATTTTGCTGAAATGATCTTTCATTTTGAGGCTGAGTTTGCTTAGGACCCTTGTTTGGTTTAGGACCATTCTTTTTGGGATATGACTTCTTAGGATTCTTTGAATTTGGTTGCTGCTGGGCGGTTAACACTTTCTTAGAAGAGTTTCCAAGATTAAGAAGACCAAGGTGTAAAAGTTTTTCTTGTTCTCTTATTAAAGAATCACAAAAAGCATCAAAGGAAGGGGGCTTTTAGTCGTGTCCTTAAGAAATGAAGGCTTCTCTTGTAGAATGGAAGGTGGAAACAAACACAGAGTAGGCTGGTCCCAACTTAGTAAGAATGCAATAGATAAGGGCACTATCTTCTTTCTTAACCTTAACACCTTCCAAGAGAAGTCTAAGGGTCTTGAACTTCGACAAAAAATCTTCAATGCAAGAAAAATTATTGGGGTCTAATGTAAGAAACTCATTTTCAAGTTTATGGGCTCTAAGTTCATTTTTTATTCCAAAAACTTTAGTAATCTGCTTCATTGCTTCATAAGGAGTATCAAGTTCTGCAATATGGAACCTAAGATCAGGAGAGATAGACATCCCTATCAACCCACGTGCTTGATCTTGTCTATTTTCCCATTTAGCTACGTTATCTTCATCTTTTGGTTTGGTTTCGTGGCCTGAGGCTATTCTGTAAAGACCTTTACTTCTAAGTAAATCCACAATGTAGGACCACCATTGGAAGTAGTTGGTGTTGTCAAGAATAACTTCGAATGGACTTTCCATTTTAACTGAAACTGAAGCTATATATGCTGAAACTAAGTGTTCCAATGGAAAGATATCGAAAAATTAGGCTGGTTCAAAAAAAACCTCTCTGAAAATGGCTTCTGGATGAAGAAGTTATGGCTTTTTGAAAAAAAGTTGATGAAGGCGGTGACGAAGTGCAGGAATGTGCAAAAATGAAAAAAAACGCCCCTTTTTCAAAAAAGGATATTTGAAACCAAGACCTTTACTCTCATAAATTAACTTTGAACCAAGTGAGCTAAACAAAATGTTTGAGAGAGAGAGAGAAGGGGGGGCTTTGTTTTCTTTTGGTCACTGATTCTTTGGGTTGCGTGCTTGCTTAAGAAAGCTCTTTTTCTCCCTACAAAACAAAAACACAAAACCCAACACAGACATACAAAAAAATCAAGCCTTACGACTTAAAGTTATCTTTACACGGAAACTAAATATTTTCCTCAATGTTTCTGATTTTCCGAGATCACACTAAGGCACAGCACAAAAGAGCATACGCATGAGAAAAATCCTTCCTTTTTGTTTTTGATTTGCCCAGATCGTATAGAGTCGTAGGGAAAAGAGCATACGCAGAAATGAAAGGTATAGATCTGGTAATAGAAAAGAGCTAAATAAATCGAAACCGAAATAAACAGAGAGAAAATAACTATGAACTCTAAATAAACACTCTATACCTCCAGATCTTAAAAATGACGCAGTTAGGGCTACCGAAAACCTTTTTGCGTGAAACGAAAGGGGTTCCTCACTAGAAGAGATGCTCCTAAAATAACAGAGCAGTCCTCTCGGCCCGAAAGCAATAAGAAATAGCAGATCTAGGAGATGGTAGTCAGATGCAGTTGTACCGGCTTCAGATTTGGATCACCAATGGATGCGACCCTCAAATAGCTCTGATACCATGTAGGAATTTACAGGGTAAGTTCCTCAAACAGAACACCAAAGGTAACTGCTCACAAACATATCACAGATCAATACACCAGTATTTTTGACATGGTTAAAACCCTCAAAGAGGGAAACAGTCCACGGCCTGACCCAACGCGGCCACTTCAGGCAATTTATTAATAAAAGAATGAAAATTTACATAAGTTTCTCTCGTGAACGGTTAACCTACAAATGACCCTCCATGCGCTTTAAATAGAATTCATGGACCAATCGGGTGTTAAGCCACGGATCAAGTGTCAGTAATACCGAGGAGAGAATGAACCGTCGGATCACTACATATCGTGACCATCGGATTGTAAGTTACAAATGTACATAGTAAAGAAACATACTTTACCTAACTCTATACTAGACCAACTTATACTTAACTATTCCTATGTGTCGGAATATCCTAACAATAGCAATTTAGTCGACACTAAAATTTCAACAAATGTTATGCCATTGTCAACCTGTAATAAAATCAACACAACCTCAAAGAAAATTAATGTTAAGATTATACAACTAGATCGAACTAAAGTACAAGTTTTTGGTGAGATTAACAACGTGCTTTTTTTTATTGTCTTTTGATCTTAGAGGTAACTGTCATTGATATTGTGTTAGTCAATATACCTAAAGCTTACAAATTAGTGTTAAGTAGAGAGTGGTTTAAGAAGCTTCAAGGATATTATTCAACAGATTGACCCCATTTTTGGCTCCCTTGCAAAGGAAAGAGTAATCATATATAGGAGATAGTGATCCACATATTAAGTAAAACATAACAAAATTCGAAGGACATGATGAGCCAATAATATTCACTTAGGAAATGGTAGGGAATTTCTTCTTAGACTATGATCTTGGCTACTACATGTCTAAGACATCATCAATACCTTTAGATAAATAGTAGGAACTCCTTCCTTGTACTCTGATTGATGCAAGTGAAAATTGTATGATAGGTGTAAATAACCTTAGTTTCAATAATAATAACTTTGTAGATAATGATATTCGAACTCTTTACTATGATGAATCTAAAAATCAGGATAGAGATGGTGCATGTTGCATCTTATTCAATCGAGTGAAGAATAAAACTTTCATCTCATGCCACTTATAATTTGATTGCACTAATAATAAAATTGAGTATGAGGCTCTAATATTCACATTAAATAAAGCCATTGACTTGCAGGTAGAATGAATTAAGGGAATTAGTGATTCTAAAATCATCACCATATAGGTACATAACACTAATCGTTGTTCATCTTCACATTTGAAAAACTGCCAGTATGAGTGATGGAAACTTGTTTTGCCTTTCAAAGATTTCAATATTATTTCAGTTCCTATATCTTGAAATGGTGCAACTAATAACTTGGCTAAGGAAATGGCTGATTTTAGTCCTCTGAGGGATGAATTTTATATTGAAATAGTTTATAAACTTGCCATTTTGGATAATGTGACTATTTTCCACATTTTAATGATGATGAACAAATGTTGGAATTCATCACAAATTCTAATGTATTTAATTATGCTTTTATTGGTGAATATGAGAATGATAAATATTAAGAAGATGAAACAAAGACACATAAATAAAATATGATGTCCAAAGCAGTAGTTACCCTAGAAAAGTTATATGATTTGTAGAGCAACTTCAAAGGACCTGCCAACACTGAGACCAAAATTTTGACATTAAGGCATGAACAAATAAACCTTGGTACAAAGAAAGATCCCAAATATGTAAATCTCGGTTTCTTTTACACTAGAGTTTAATGCTACGAATTTATTAAGTTATTCAAAAATTGTTGAGATGTATTTTCTTGGAATTATGATGATTTGAGGACATATGATACTTAAATCATTCAATATGGCATCCCTATCAAAGAGGGTATCTAACCTTTGGAGTAGAAGTTGCAAAAGGTCCATCCAACTCTAGAACCACTTGTACAAAGGGAATTTAAGAAGTCATTGGAAGAAAATACCATTTTCAAAGTCAGGCATTCCACTTGGGTGTCAAATTTTGTACCTATATAAAATAATTCAGGAGAGATTTGGTTATGCATTGATTTTCGCAATCTCAACCGGGCCTTTGAAAAGGTAAACTATCGTGTTCGATCTAGGAATAAATACTGCATACAATGTTAGGTTTTGAAATGTCCTCTCTATTAGATGGATTATTGAGTTACAATCAAGTTTTGTTCTCAAAACCAAATCAATTGAAAACAACTTTTAGAACTAAATGGGCCAAATTTTCTTATAGGTGCATGTCTTTCATACTAGTTAATGATGGGTTTTTTTTTGGCTTACCATGGTTATAGAATTTAGAGGATTAATTAGATAAAGTGGGGAAATATATCTTGATGACATCACGGTATTTTCCAAAAGGTTTTTGGATCATTTACAACATTTTAGACATATTTTCTAGTGTTGTCATAAATACAAGATATCATTGAACCCCAAGAAGAAAAATTTTGTAATCTGTAAAGGGGACCTCTTCGGGCATATCATTGATAAAATTCAACAACCATAGTTCCTGATAGAGTGAAATATATCACATGGATTCCCTATCCTAGTGGAAAAATGTCTATGCAGTCCTTCCTTAGGAAAGTTATCTTTGTCAAAAAGCTCATATTTGATTTCTCACAAATTGTGAAATCTTTAAAGGATATGATAAAGAAAAACAATGTATTCAAATGGAATGAAGAAGAGAAAGAATCTTCCATGAAAATTAAGGAATCTATCGCCATGACCCCCATAGTCCACCTTAATAGTCCCAATTTCAATAAAGAATGCATGTTATATATAATCACCTTTGATTTCTCTTTTGTGACACTACTAACCCAAAAGGAAAAGCAAGGAAATGAATTATCAATATCTTTTATGAGCATAGGTATGTAAGGATTTAAGGATTTGAACTAAAATATCCTTACATTGATAAACAATCCTATGATCTCTACAAAGAATTGAAACACATCAAGTTAGTAGATTACGAAAACTAACATTAAGGTAATGTTCCCCATCCTTTGGTCAGAACAATATTCATGCACAAGGATCTGGAAGAACGACAAGGAAAATAGATGACATCATTATAGGAATATAACCTTGAATTGAAGCATGCACATATTATCAAAGGTCATGGGCTATGTAAACCAATTTTCAAAGCTCTAGATCCCAAAACAGAATTCAACAAATATTGGGATAATGAGATCTAGATGTATAATTTAGATTCTATGCATAGGGCTTATGTTGAACCATATTGGTATAAAGAATTCATGAAATATTTCAATCATGGTACTTTTCCTTTTGGACTATCAAATAAGTAGAAATGTGTGATCAAATTCAATTCGAGTCAGTATCAATTGGTAAATGACATTACTTCCATGAGGCAACACAATGGAGTCTTATTACAATGCTTAGAACCATCAGAAGAAAAATGTTTTAACGGACCTTCATGATGAACCAGCTAGAGGTCACTTCATTGGTGATACAATGACACAAAAATTATTTGGGTAGGAAACTACTCTCCTACCCTATTCAAAGATGTACATAGTTAGACTAGATGTGCACACTTAGGCTACATTGCTCTATCTTTTCCATTTTAATTCTAAACTCTTGTACATAAATAATTGAGCTTTGTAAATCAATAAATGAATAATTTGTGCTTTATTTATGTTGTTAATGGGTATGGAGTGATGGGACCCAACCCACTTGGCACACACTTTGCACTTTTATGTGAGATTGGAAGGTTTACGTGGCGAACAAAAATCTTTGTCTGCGGGGTTTCGTGAAGTTGGTAGCTGGAGAATTAAATGCGGGGAGTAAATGTCTGTACGCTGCCTCGAAATGGTTCCCGTCCACCTTACGCACCTTAACCCTAACTCTTCACGACATTTTCTCGATTATTCTTCGATGGTTTTTTCTCTGAGGTATTCTGCTCCAGCCGAGCGTTTGTTGGCCTCTGTGATAGAATACTGTGTATGTTGTGTTGTGGGTATGTTCGGCTCCTGGTGCTATCTGAGAACGCGAATCTACCTCTAGTCAATCTGTTTACACGTTTAATGGCAACGGTTTTTGGTTGTGAAGGCTACTCGGCCTAGTTTCGTGGCTTGACTTCGGTAAGTGGTTTTCCTATTTCTCTTTCCCTTGCATGCATGGGTTCTGGAGTATATTGCTTGTCTCTGGTTATGGTTATTATATCTGCTATCTGTATATATATTGTGGTTCTTGGTCAGGTTCCTTAGTAACCGTCGATAGAAGTCATTGTATTTGCTGTGTTTCTTCTAGTTCCTTGCTATCTCTGGTTCGAATCCTATTTGGGTATTGTTTGGTTGTGGTTATTCAGCTTTCTCACAGTGCGGCACTGTATTGGTTTGTAAGCACACGACTTCTCGGGCACGCATCTCCTGTTTGGAAAAGGTAACTACTCTCATCCCTGCTTCAATATGTCTTACCCTCTCGTCCTGGAACTAACCCAACTCGTTCCTTTGGTCGACAGTCTCTCGGTCTCCTCAGGTTGTCATACAATTGTGTTCGACTGCGCTTTCCAGGTAAATTTCTTTGGATTTTTATCTTCCTACAGGTATTCACATTTCCCTTGAATTTTCTTCATACTGCCCATTCTAATGCACATGAAATTGTGTCTTTGCAGGTCTCTGTTGGTGACCTGGGCTGCGTGTCTTCCAGTGCTTAGTTTGTTCTGTCGTTCTCTTTCTCGGTAGGCTTGAAACCCTAATATTTGGCTACAGTCTCAATGGTTATTAAAGACCCATCTTCTGGTCTAGGTCCTTGGTCACTGTTTGTGTTTATTCGACTGTATTTGTATTTTTGTTGCTCCTGTATGAAATGTATAAGAGTTTGGAACCACTGGTTGGTTGTTCTTGATCAAACCCTGGTTCTGGGTTTTCTCATTCACAAGCTTTTCTGACTATAAGTCGTACTCTTCTCTGTTTATATATTGATGGACGTTTCCTTCCGTAATGTCTTTTGGCTCTACCACTAGTTACTGTAAATTCGGTCCTTCGATGATTTAAATGAAACTTTGAATATAAAAGAGAATGTATAGTTTTAGTTACCTCTGTGCATTTGGGTTCTCGATTGTTGGTTGTCCTTTATGTCTTCGAATGCTAGAAAAATTGTGAATGTTCTTATGCAAATCCCCTACCTTCGTTGTCTGATGTTATATACTGGAACTCTTGTTCAACCGCGTGCGAGAATGAATCGATGACTGTTGGTTTTGTAACTGTGAATCACTGTGACTTCGTCTGCTTGCTTAATATTTGACTGCGACTCATGTTTGCATAGTTGCAATAACAAATTAATGAATATTATTTGTACAGTAATTTATCCGATAGTAAAGAACGTAAATGCACTTAAGCAATCACTTATACAGATGGTATAGATGGACAATGGCTCTCTGTTTGAATTCTCTGACTGTTTCTATTTCTTTTTCTTCTTAATTAACCCAACTCTGCTCAACTGAATTGAACCCCATTCTGTTACATTTGATTTGTCTTTATAGTTCTCTATTTTCAGTTGGTGTTTACAGGTAATCCAACTGATACAGAATATGGTTACAAAATTCCTACTTTTGTTAATAACTATATTCATTTGGTATTCCAAGACTTGTAGGGACAGTTGGCTCTTATTTCCCTAATTAAATGGACAATTCCCTAACTAACAATTGAGCTACAGTAATCCTAACTGAAAAATAAAAAGAGATGTCTAAATTCACTGACTTTGTAAAATAAACTAAAAAAAAAAATATTTTCGTAAGAATTTAACAGTCCAATCGATCACTAGCTTTTGAACGTGGTTGGAATTCTTTCTGCCCAATTACGGTGAGCCGGATGCTCCTGCATCATGGAGTAATTCCTCATTGGTTGACTAACATTATATCTCCATCAACTACTTAAGTCTTACACATCTTTATGAGCTTCCATCAATCACATGGAAAATAAGGATTGAGTCATGTGGGGAAATCTACTAGGTTGGTAAAGCCTAAAAATTTAATAGGATCTCTACAACTTGATTGGTATCGAATTAACATATTTTGTGCATATATATGTTGACCAACTAGTTAGAGAAGAGATGGGGAGAAAAATGCAATTGTTAGCAAACCCATTTCTCAAATATACTAAAATTATCTCAATAAAAAGGAACAACCACTCTTTTCTAGAAAGTTAAAGTTGGTATCCCTCATCCACCCTTACATCAAATGCGCAAAAAAAATGTAGAATTTGCGTACAAATAAAATAAGTAAACAA
The DNA here is from genome assembly GCA_000404065.3 of Pinus taeda. Lineage (NCBI taxonomy): Eukaryota > Viridiplantae > Streptophyta > Pinopsida > Pinales > Pinaceae > Pinus > Pinus taeda. The sequence continues at coordinate 215,253 of APFE030427099.1, forward strand.
ATATTGTGAAGGAGTGCAACACCCATATCTATTGTTGATATCCTCCTAGTGTCATTGGTATCCCCACTTGGAGTTGGAGGGTATACACGGCGGGAAAACATTTAGTCACAATAATATGTTCACATTATAGAAACATACATTTTAGGATGCATGCACACTTTAGGATTGCAAATCTACTCTAGAACATGCACACGCCTCGTAATGCATGCATGGTCCTTCTATTCAAATATTTTTGATATTGAAAAAATTAGACTGTGTGTTTGTGAACTTTTCTTCTTCAAATTTAGGATTTAAATGACAAGCCTAATTGTTTGGACTTCAAGTAAATCAAAATTCTCATTTTTCATTTATTTTTTCATTACATATATTTAAATATTAAATTACGTATGACTTTTGCTCCATACAATTTTTTGTCACCCTATATATAGCTTGCAAAAATTATATTTTTACATCAATAGATAACAATATCTACAATCTAAAACAAATAAATATATATCTATATAATATATATATATATATATATATATATATATAAATTAATGCTAAGAACCTCATACATACCATTGCACTTTATATATATATCATCTATTTTGAAAAACACAATTATGTATAAAAAAATTCTTCTTTACCACTGTATAAATTTTTAATGATATTCTATTATCTACACTTAACACTTATAGTATTAGAAATATATGCATTATATTTCGTATAAAAAATAATATAACATTATAATAAAAATTCATATTTCACATAATCACACAAATTCTATAAATTAGAATTATATATTTAGAAAGTTATTTTATTTTTTTACATTTCATATTTATAAATCATATTATTCAATTTCATTGTGAATTTACCAAAATTCATCCCTCCAAAATCAATATAATATTATTTTTTCATATTAATAAACTATTATTTTCCATGTTTAAATTGCCACTAATACATCACTAGATACCATCATTAACTTCTACAAAATATAATCATTGACTTGTACACGAAATACCTTCTATATAAACTTTTTAACAACTAATTAGGTGGTTTTTTAAATTGGTGCTTTATGCATTATGATCTGCTTGATATTGATCCCGCTGCATTTTTAATCTCTTACTAATGGAGAGACATCCTCAATCACTGAACGTCAACACCTGCCTCCTCCACATGTCGTCACTTCCCTTCACATGGTAGCTTTCCTCTACAGCTGAGATGCCCAGGGTCATAACCAGATCTTCCAAGTGATGAGCGCAACATCCTAACTCGCTTTCTTCCTCTGCATCTAGAGAACTACGACCTAAGAGAGCTAAGAACATGAATCCTCCTGGAATTATTTCTTCTACCCTCACTCCTACAAAATCCACCAAGTCTCGTCTAAATTATTTCTTCTGCCCTTGCTCCTAAGGAATCTGCGAAGTCTCGTTTGAATTGGTTGAGATAGGCATTGCCCACCACATCGCTAGATATGTAGATATGTCCGCCATTCCAGGCTAGAGAATTTTTTCCCTCAACGCTAGCAGGAACCGGAAATTTAAAGAGATTAAATCTTCAAAATTGGATTTCACGGCAGGAAATCAAATGAATATACGTAGTATAGTCTGCTTCACTGCATCTTGTAAGTGCCAGCGCTTTGCATATGCAGAAGCGTCTGTGGTGGTCTACAAATACCTTGTCGAGAGTCCAAAGTAAGTTCGAGCACTAAACATTTCAATGGAGATAGAAGGTCACAAGAAAACGGTATTTTCAGGGATTTTTTCACAGTTCTTTGTTTATTCATGTTTGTTTCTTGCAAACTGCATGGTTTGAAATTATTTTGTGCAGGTCACTATGGTTGTGGACAAGATAAATCTCATAAATGAAGAGAATCTGAAGCTCAAGTCTATGTTGAAGGACATGAGTAGTAAATATAACGACTTGCAGATGCATATCAGGTCTCTGGTTCACCAGCGGAAGGGCTTTTGTGGAAGCCAGGTACACTATACTATTTTGGGAAATTAACTTGAGTTTCGGATAATTAGGTTTCATGGGTGTCCAAATTTGTTAACATGGTTCACCTTCTGATTTCGTAGATGTTCAATCCAGATCATCCAGGCACAGATGTGTTGTATGCAAGGTACTCCAAAGGTGCAGCTGTCCCCCCAATATGATCAGTTGGATTTCCATGAACGAGGATGGGAAAAGGACAATAAGCATGCCAAAATTATGGACAAACAACAGGTGCCTTCAAGCAAGAGGACACTAAATTACTTCGAATCAGCACCGATTGAGAATCGGATCAATTCGTCCACCGATGATAGCCCCTATCATCATAAGAAGCCGTCGAACAAGAAGCATCACGTTCTGAGCAGGAGATTGACGGCCGTCCCTAAGAAAATCGTATCTGTGCGGACAGAATCTGAGCTATCCGTGGTAATTTTTGTTAGGTAGAATTTATGTGAACAACCCTAAACCATCTAAACACTTTACCATTATTTATTGGGTTATTGTGCTATTATCATTAAGGATTAAGGTTTGGGGATGTGCCAGGTTAGGGGATGTAGCATTGGTAGATAATGTATTTGATGGTAGAATATATATAGCTCAAAACTGATAAGTCAATAGCATAGTAAATATTGGTTGTTATTTATTATGTTATTAATTTATTAATGAAAGGGGACTCTTTATATCCATAGCATAATAATGTACTTGCTTAAATTTAATGGTGGATATATACAGCTCCAAAGCATTAATAAGTTAATAACACAGTGAATATGTATTAGGAATTTGGCATTCACATCTAGATTTAGATGAGTTGGCTAGGATTTATATTCATGCCGATATAAATTGAATTTAACTTAACAAAATTTCTAAAAAAAATAGATAAGAAAAAATAATTAATAAAATTTAATTAATTCTATTCATATATTAAAAAAATGATAAAATACAATTCCCATATATATTTATAATATATACATAAATAATATAGTAGTGGATCCAGAAACTTGACTTAAAAACTGCCATTAATTTGCTATGCAGTTAAAACTCAGACATGCACTTATGGAGTTCTCTTGTGATCCCCTCATAACTCTTGTGGGATAAGAGCTAATCGCGGAAGCCTTATTCTCATCTATCGCTGCTGCTCTTTTTTCATCCCTGGGGTTCATATCGCCTGCTAGGCATGGAGGCAATGTCCGGAACAATGTATTGAAATCAATGGACTGAAAATCGCAGAGGTAAACATGGAATTTTGGGACATCCAGGGACTTTGTAGGTGCCTAAGGTGCAATTCAAAATCTTTTATCAGCCAGAGCCATAGAGTAATTGGTCAGCCTGTCCCACAAGATCATTGTCCCAGAGGTGTGAGAGGTGTGAGATATAGCAAAATTTATTTTCTACTAACCATTTGTAATTTGATGGATGATGCAAAAGTTTTGATGGATGCTACCCCTTGACGCTACCCATGCCCATAGCAGGGAGAAAGCTCGTGCTGGGAAATGGGGTCATTTATCAGTTTGCTCAAGTTATGTAGGGCGAGGGAGAACGGTCACGCTTTGAAATGGGGTCATTTGTCAGTTTGCTCAAGGGGAGAACGGTCACGCGGGGAACGGTCACGAGGACTACATGTAGGGTAGGTGTTATGGCGGTGGGGGCAGTGGTGGCCATACTTGAAGTTGGTTTATTTTTTGAAATGGTTCTGTGTGGACCTAAGATAGAAGCGCTTATAAACGATTCTCCTAAGACAGAAGCAGGGGAGGGCGATTGTGCACAACACCTATGTGGTGGTATGGGAAGGGGGAAACTCCTTTTTTAGATGGAACGTAGGCCTTGCAGCCTGAAGGCAATTGTGGTTCACTTGTCTTTCACAAGATTCCATTTCACTTTATTGAAATACAGGTGTGTATGCGCTTCCATTTAATATGTGTCTCTTTCTTCCACCATTTCACATATGTTTCACAAGAATCCAGTTCATTTATGTGTCTCTTCTATTGATATATATATATATATAATAGAATGTTATATTTTTAAATTTTTGTATCTATATACAATAGAATGCTATATTTCTTTTCGAACCTTAATTAACGGTTGGAGGTTCAAGCCTTCGTTTCAGCATTGAGTAGATTTTTTGGTGACAGACTCATAGGTTTGCATTTTCCTTTTCCATTTCACAAGACTTAAAAGGTGAATCCAGTTCACTCTTCCTCCATTTCACATATGTTTCACAAGAATTCTAAATTGTTTATATATATATCATAGAATGTTATATTTCTTTTCAGTTAACCTTAACTGAAGGTTGGAGGTACTGGCAGCAAGACACATCCCAGACTTGCAGACTTATTAGAAAGGTGCTCGCAGCAAGACAGACCGAAGACCTGACAGAAAGTCAAACAAATTCTGAATTTCTATTAATCTGTAAAGTGCTTCAAGATAATTTGTGTTTGTGTAGACTCATCTGTAATGTGCTTCATGATAATTTGCACAAAATGTGCTTCACGATGATTTGTGTTTGTGCAGGCTTGAGATGAGGGAGAGAATAAGCAGAGGAAGGATAGATCAATGGGTGGTTTCTTTTTTTCTTTCAAGAAAATAGTCGGTGCTGGCTGAAAGAAAACCCATGAGAACCAAGGATAAATCAATGAGTGGTTTCTTTTTTGCTTTTTTGCTTTCAAGTTGAGGAAGGATAAATCAATTGGTGGTTTCTTTTTTTCTTTTAGGAAAATAGTAAAATAGTTGGTGCTTTCTAAAAGAAAACCCGTGATTCAATTTTGTGCTAGTAGTCCACTTCCAGATGCTTCTGCCATTTAGAGTGGTTTTTCTTACGCCAAAATTTCAATTCTTCATCATTGATATATAACATTTTATATGGTTTCCCATTCCCATTGCTTCATTTGGAGATTCTCTTTTGCTCCAAATGCAATCCTATTTGCATAGTGAATGCGTACTTATTTTATATGGCTTTCGTTGCAGTCCTATTTGCATAGTGAATGCGTACTTATTTTATATGGCTTTCGTTGCTCCAATGATGGTATTCTTCTACATTATCATTTGTTTTGAAGTTCTTACATAGTTCTTTGTTCTTCTGCAATAATGGGCAAATAAGTCCTACCATGTCCAATTCCTAATTCCTATGTTCACATATAAACTAAATGGTTGAAATGTTTTTTTTATGCTTTTGGTAAACTATGTTGATATGTTGAACTGTAATTAATTATTCTAGAATAAACATTCTATGCAAGAACTATTTAAAAAAACCCTAGTGTCCACTGTTAATCATAGGAATATATTAGAAAGTTCGATGAATGTTTTGTACTTTAGAATAAACATCCACGGCTGTTCATGAGAATGTATTAGAAAACTCCACTGTTCATCATGGAATATATTAGAAAATTCTCGGAATTCGCTGAAATTTTGCACCTTAGTTTAGTTTTTGAAGTTGTATTTTGGAATTACAAATTTTAGGCTTTGGCACACTTACTAAAGTTGTATTTTGGTACTATAAATTTTAGGCTTTGGCTTTGGCACACTTATATAAGGATTTCAGTCCCAATAAGATTTCAGTCGAGGCAGGGACTAATAATAGTATCCCTGATTTCCTCATTTATGAGTGGGTTATTACAAGCAACATAACATTTCGATCTTGCATAATAGTATCCCTGATTTCCTCATTTATGAGTGGGTTATTACAAGCAACATAACTTTTCGATCTTGTACAATATAGTGAGTAATTTATAATTTTTTTTACGTATGCATAGTTGACTTAATGTGTCTTAGATCAAGATACTTCCAAAAGCAAAGAAGGCTCTTCATTCTTGATCTTAAACTACGTTTGGAATCTTATGTGATGTGCAGAAGTTATATAATTAAAATGTGGATTTCTTATGCACCATTGGAATGTATCAAACATTTTGGTGATGTGAAATTGAATGCACAAATGCATCTCTCATCATATTTGTTTCCATGAAATCTGTAATCACTGTAATCAAGTCGTGGTGTGGAAAGCCTAGGCTATAGTGAATTTAATATATTTTCCCAGAAAGCTTAAGGTTTAATGGATTTAATATATTTTTCCCTTTTGAATGAACAATTAAAATTGAGAATAAACATATTCATAGATGACAAAATTGTAAACATATAAAAGAGTAAATTTTTACCATTTACAAATAAATGACTTTTATTTTTTCTCTATTTTCTTATAAATTAATTCATTAACATAAAAATACATATTAATGTTTCTTCCTTAAAATTTTCTTTCTTTAACACTCTCTCTCTCTATATATTACACTATCAAAAATTAAACCTATACAAATACAACCCGTTTTAATTATCTTAAAATCTTAAAAAAACATACAGATAATTTTACTCAGTTTAATAATTTTGACATATATATAACAATCTTTCTTTAAAAAACAACTCTTACATTAATATTCATCTTCGCTTACCATCATATTTTTTTTTATATATTGATTTTCTGATTTAGATATTTAATATTACATCCATACATTGTTGGAGCAAACAGTGCGCAGCGGAAAATAAAAGACATACACAGCATATAAAATCATACAAAAATAACACAAGGATTTAACATGGTTCACCCAACCAATTTGGGCTACGTCCACCAAACAGAGGCATCGGCAATCTTATTATTCAATAGGATATTACAATAATTTATTTCCTCACACACTCTCTCTACCATACAATATCCTATACGGGCATATATTTTTATAGTTAAGAGAATAAAACTGACTCATAAATTCTCTCACAACAAATATAGTATGCATTAACTCCTCCTCAACAAAATGGAGTTAATATAGCAATAAATCCTATTGTTGTCACCGACATGAGATTTTTGCCCAATTTAATAAAACCGAAAATCTCAATCTCCACCTTGACAACAATTAGCCTGATACCCTGTTTCTTTATTATTTTTATCTTTTGTGCAAGCCAAGAGAAGCCAAACACCAACATAGCTTCTATAACAAAATTGGTTTCGTGAACATGTCTGCATAGTTCTCCTTTGTATGCACCTTTTCAAGAGAGACTCCCCTTTTAATGATAACCTATCTTACAAAATGGTACTTGATTGGTATATGTTTTGATTTACTATGATAGGCCGGATTCTTAGCCAAATGTATTGCACTCTGACTATCACAAAATAACCTGATGTTGTCCTGTAACCTACCAAACTCACCAAACAAACCTTTGAACCAAATCGCTTCTTGGCAAGCATGAGAAGTAGCTATGTATTCTGCTCCAGTAATGGATAAAGCAACAATGTTCTGTAACTTTGACATTCAACTAGTAGCTCCACTTGCAAGAGTAAAGACATACCCTGATGTTGACCTTCTCTTATCCAAATCACCTACAAAATCGGAATCAACATATCCGCAAACAAATTCACTACTTCTGTTATAAGTGATACAATAATCACTTGTGCCTCTCAAATACTAAAGCACCCATTTCACTGCTGATACCTGGATTTGCCATATACCTGCTAACAACCCCAACTGCATGTGAAATATCTGGTCGAGTACAAACCATCACATACATCAAACAACCTACTACATTGGCATACGAAATTCGAGACATATATTCCTTTTCTTCATCTGTATTAGGACATAAAGTTGAATAAATCTTAAAATGGGAAGCTAAAGGGACTGACACAGGCTTCACATTGTTCATACCATACCTCAAAAGTATTTTCTCAATATACTTCTGTTGTGATAGCCACAACTTACCATTTCTCCTGTCTCTGAAAATCTCCATGCCCAAAATCTGTCTTGTTGCTCCTAGATCTTTCATATCAAATGTCCTTGCCATCTGAGCCTTTAACCTGTTGATCTATGCTATGCTTTTGCTTGCTAAAAGCATATCGTCAACATACAACACTAAGATAATGAACATGCCATTACTTAATTTCTTAAAGTAAATACAATGATCATATTGACTTCTTATATATTTTTTACTCAACATGAAAGAATCAAATTTCTTGTACCATTGTTGAGGCGACTGCTTCAGACCATACAATGATTTCTTGAGCATGCAGACAAATTTCTTGTTGCGATGTTGAACAAACCCTTCCGGTTGTTCCATATAAATTTCCTCATCTAAATCTCCATCTAAAAATGTAGTTTTAACATCTAGTTGTTGTAATTCTAAATCAAGCAAAGCGACTAATGCTAACACAATTCGAATTGAAACTATTTTTACAATTGGTGAAAATATCTCATGAAAGTCAATCCCTGCTTTCTGAGAAAAACCTTTTGCGACTAGCCTCACTTTGTACCTTTCCTCTATATCATCCACACCCCATTTCAATTTGAAAACCCATTTACATCCCACAGTTTTCCTATCTTTAGGAAGTTCAACCGGATCCCATGTGCCATTCTTACCTAAGGCCATCATTTCGTCCTTCATAGCTGCTTTCCACTTTTCACTTTTCGAACCTTCTACAGCTTCCTGATAGCACAAAGGTTCATCATCGTTAGCAGTAAATGCAACTGAATTAACATAATCATCATACCTTTTAGGAGGACGTTTCATTCTTATAGACCTCCTTAAAGATGTTTCTGGTACTTCCACAATTGTTTGATCACCATCTGCAGGAACTTCTTCATGATCAACATCTGAGACATGTTCATGATCTACATCTGAACGTTGTTCATGATCTGTATCTGAAACTTGTTCATGACCTACATCTGAACTATGTTCATCTTGACTATCATTAGAACTCGTTTCAAACTGAATGTGTTGAAAGTCAGATACATTATCCTGTTTCAATTTATTATCTACATCTAACTGCACAAGAGAGGATTCATTAAACTTTACATCTCTGTTGATGATGATCTTGTGAGTAGTAGGATCCCACAATCTATATCGCTTTGTTCCCTCATCATATCCAACAAAGATATACCTTTTTTATTTTGGATCTAATTTAGATCGCTGATGTTTTGGCACTAGAGCATATGCATCACAACCAAAAACTCTTAGTTTAGAATAATCACAAGGGTGACCTTTCCATACCTCTTGAGGAATCTTGCATCCTATCACTGTTGATGGTGATCGATTTATCACATAACAAGTTGTAGCCACCACTTCTGTCCACAATTCCTTCTGCAAATTGGTGTTACTTAGCATACTCCTTTCTCTCTCTAAAAGAGTCCTATTCATGCGTTCGACAACTCCATTTTGATGAGGAGTATAAACAGTGGTCTTATGTCTCTCGATCCTAACGTCCTTGCAATAATTTTCAAACTCCTTGGAAGTAAACTCACCACCATTTTCAGTTCTTAAACATTTTATGGTTCTACGAGTGACGTTTTCTACCAATGCTCTAAACTGTTTGAAAACTGTAAATACATCAGACTTCCTTTTTAACATGTAGACCCACACTTTCTTATAGAAATCATCAATAAAAGATACAAAATATGACGAGCCTTCATATGAGGTTGTAGGGGATGGACCCAAACATCCTAATGGATATAATCAAGGATTCCTTTACTAGTATGTTTTCCAGTTTTAAACTTCTACTTACTTTGTTTCCCAAACAGACAATGTTCGCAGAAATCTAACTTACCAGACTTTAGATTAGGAAGTAACTTATGATCAGACAAAATCTTCAGACCTCTTTCACTCATATGGCCCAACCTTTGATTCCATAAACGAATAGAACTGCTGTCATTTTCAGACACCGTAGAAACATGATTTGACTCTGTTCTTCCTTCTAACTGAAATAGATTTCCAACCTTCTTAACTTTCATTACTAGTAAAATACCTTTGTAAATTTTCATTACTCCACCTTGAATAAGAATTTTATATCCATTTGTGTCAAGTGCTCCTAATGAAATTAGATTTTTCCTTAATTCAGGTCCATGTCTTACATCAGTTAAAATTTTAGTTGTCCCCTCAAACATTTGCAGCTGAATGCTTCCAATTCCCACAATATTACATGTGACATCATTTCCCATGTACACGACTCCATCATTAATTGATTTATATGTCTTAAACCATTCTTTATGAATGCACATGTGATTTGATGCACCAGAATCTAACAACGAATGTTGATCATGATTAGACAAATTAACTGATAACACTTCATCACTCATACCTAAACTAGATGCCGAACCTATATCTGTTGTGTTTGCTTCTTTCTTTTCTATCGAAGAATCTTATTTAGAAGTTTGCTTTCGCTTCCAATAGTCCTTCTTCAAATGTCCCAATTTGCCACAAAACCAACACTTTACCTTACTCTTCTTCCCTTTCGACTTTGAATGTGAGTCGTTGTGCCTACTGACGCCTCTTTCTTTAGAACGACCTCTGACCATCATTGCTTCTAATGTAGAGGTTTTTAAATTTGACCTTCTCCTTATTTCTTCATATAATAAAGATGCAACTACATCATCAAACTCAAGGGTTTCTGATGAACTAAGACTTATAGAAGTAATAAAATGATCCCATGGCTCGGGCAACAAGCAGAATAAAGTTATAGCTTTATCTTCTTATTAAAATTTTACTTCTATACTTTATAATTGCACCAGGAGAGTATTAAAAGTATTTAAATGATCAGTAATCGATGTACCTTCCTTCATTCGCAAACTGTACAACTGTCGCTTCAAGAGAATCCTATTGGTTGGATTTTTTCATGTACAGCTTCTCAAGCTTTGTCCACAAACCAGCAGCCATTTTCTCCGACACGATGTTAAACAAAACATCATCTTCCAAACACAGTCGAATAGTGCTCAATGTTCTTTCATCCAACTCGGTCCACTCATCATCTGTCATATTGTAAGGCTGTTTGGGTTTTCCCATCAACGCCTTCACGATGCCTTATTGCACAAGAAGATCACACATCTTCACCTTCCAGATCTCGAAGTTGTTTTTTCCATTGAACTTCTCGATCTCAAAACGAGCACTTTGAGTTTTTGCCATATTGTATCAACCAAAGAATCTCCTATTCCAATTTGTTAATAAATCAAATTAATATTTAACAAAAAAATGCCTTCGCCTTCTACTATACTGCCTTTATCTTATCATACAATCCCTGTGTTGTACAAACTGCAGACTACAAATAAAAACAAATAACAAAAAATTGCAATTTTACCAAAGCAATCCTCGCTTGGCGCACCGAAAGGGTCTTGGCGCTACCTTCACAGCAGTAGATCCGCGCCAGAAGCAAAATTGATTAGAGTAACAAGATTGGCGCTTAAACCTATCAGATCCGCGCCAATCGGGATACTGGCGCTTTGGCACGAGTATTAAACTCAGATCAACGCCAATTGGTGCGCCTATTCCGTAATAAACCGCGCCAACCCGTTCAGTGTCTAAAATTGGCGTGACTGTCTCGCCCAAAACCGCGCCAATCGCCAAAACTCCACTTTCAGTAGCTCTGTCACACGCATGCACCCGCTCCTCAACACGCTCTAATACCAATTGTTGGAGCAAACAGTGCGCAGTGAAAAATAAAAGGCATACACAGCATATAAAATCATACAAAAATAACACAAAGATTTAACGTGGTTCACCCAACCAATCTGGGTTACGTCCACCA